>VACF01002328.1:0-100105 GCA_006891605.1 Pleurozium schreberi
TTCCCTAAATTTTGGTTCACTTTTTCATACTTCTTCTTCTAATTTTTCACCATTTTCTAAATTCCCTGCTCCCCGCTCACCAATCCCTGCTCACCACTCACCGCTCGCATACCAGCATTCCCCGGACAAATGGGCCGTTGCAACACTGACTAGCAGTGCAGTCCAGCTAAGATGAGTCCAAAGTTATTGACACGTGACTCCCGTTACTTACTATTGACTTCCATGACTGAATAGTCACTGATTACTGTCTTAGGCATGTCTGAGGTGAGTTCTTTGTGACAACGGGCACCTTCAAGTCACTTCCGACTGTGCGTAACATCATGTGCAGAATGAAGGCTGCGGATGGTTGCATACCATTCACTTTTTTTCATGGACTTCTGGGTTCATGACTATTTCCATGAAAAAAAGCAGCGTTTTAGGGTCTATCCCAATGCTTCATTTTTGATCTCTAGCAAAGTGTGCATTTAAGACAGCAGCAGTTATACGGAATATAGCCTCCGACATTACCAGAGAACAGATTCATTACTGTGAATTGAAAATGACACTGCACAATAGACAGAGGCTGCCTTCATGATCCACACTACTCCATGAACCCTAACACTTCTGCGCGTGAGAACTTTTTCTTCTTGCGCGCATTGGATGTTGAAGCGAAAACATTTGGTCTAGAACGCCCACTATAAACGCCCTTCACCAAGTACGACAGTGAGAATGTTCACTTTGGGCAAACGATAGCGGAGTCCGTAGACGTCTGGCATTCTAAACCTCTAAGAATCCAAGCTGACTTGGATTCGGTGCACGCGCTACCCCCTTCTGGAACACTGTCCACAACTATGGTTGTTGTGGACTCTGTACTGCTATGCAAGAAGTGCGGATCCTCAGTCACTGTAGCCACTGCTTCAGACAAATTTAGGTCTTCTAATTCCCGTGCGTCCGTAGGAGGAATGCGGATGACAGTGTCATTCGAAGGTGGACTGCAAAATGGTAAGGGTAAGGCCGTCAAAACCGGTGATGGATGGTGATGTGGAGAAGATGGACCTTCTCAAGGTGCGTGCTTCAACTCTGTGTCCTGCATTTGTAGTTCCTTCCTAGTAAACAAAGAGCCTACCTTTAGAACTATCTGCTTTGGCTGCATGACTTACCAGTTGGAAGTGGAACTTGAATTTGTAGAACCCTTTCGCAAGGTCCTCATTGCAAATTAGCTTCTACTTTGAGAAGTCTACATCATGCCTGTGAGGAGCTTTGACAAGTTCCACGCTTGCGTTATCCCGCTTTCTGGAATATCCACGCGGCCCCGCTCGAACTATGGCATAAATCTTCACTTGTCTTTGGACCGGTTGGACCTTCTTCACCATATTGCGCGTCGCCTGCGGACTTTTGAGTAAGTCCGACACAACTTCAGTGGCCACTGGCGGAAGTCACTTAGTAGTTCTGGTCACTACATGTTGACAGTGAAATGACTTCCCTTACTGAAATGTCAAGCGCGAATGGCAGAGGAAGACTAACAGTTTAGAGGGGACGTGAGCCTTCGAACACCCCACTTCTTGTAAAGCTTGAGCCGTGGCCTGCCAACATTCCGGAGAAATGTACGTATTAGTTGCGGAACAGATGCGTAAGAAAAGGTGAGGAGACACGGGTGGACTAGAATATGTGAAAATGAAAACCGCCACATGTACAGATGGACAGGTGCCAATGAGTAAACTACCCAATGCAGTGTAATGGTAGCTCAATACGTTAGGTCTACTATCATTTATACATGCAACAGCAGAATGGAAAGTAGAACTTCAGTTGAGCGTAGTTCAGATTGATAGAAGATCATGAAGTTCAATTTGCTGTGAACTGTTTTCCACTCTACTACAGAGCACCCCTACAAGGAAGGCTTGGAAGTCAAGTTCGGTGCTGGAACCTGTGCTCTATTTCTCTGTTTCATGACGACCAATTCCAAACCAGTCCTTCCTGGAATCGCTGGCTTGCTTTTCAATTGACTTGTTCTAGTCATCCAGGAGTTTCAATTGAGGACTCCCGAATCACTGCAGGATCAGCTGAAGTGCTTGTACAGTGATGTCTCTGACATACTGCGCTGCCTAAACCTGAAGAACTTCATGGTGCTCATGCCCAAAAATGTAGAGTACAGCCTAACGCCCCACGATTTCTGAGATTTAAATCTCTCTAATCATCACTCTAATCTACATGATTGCCATGATGTGTACAGTGCTCGAAGCTGAATTAAGCAACATCAAGTGTGCTAAACTAGCATGTCAACTTCTCATATGAAAAATAGTAATTGCCCACTATAACAATTAATGATGGGCCACCAAATCATTCCCACCTAATCATGTCCACGACCTCTTACCTAAAGTTGCTTCACCAAATGATCCTACCAAGCCTTGGCGGACTTCAGTTCCCAATGAGTTTCGAGTGGTGGCGTTCTCCAGTTTTGCTGTAGGGGTGCATGGCGTTGCTGGTGGAAGGTGGGGGTGGTTTGCATTTGTCAAGTCCCCGCACTTCAGAAGTCTTGACGCGCCTCTGCGTGGAGGGATTGGGGCGGACGATCAACTTGGGATCTGTAGGACCCTCGCACAGCATGGACGACGGAGCGGAGACCCCACCGAGTCCACTTCATCTGAGGACGCCGTATAAAATTCTGCGGGACGCAAATGTGGCCATCGTGAACAATGCGCTTGAACCCGTCCTCCGAGCCAATGCGGATTGGTGAGTTACCCTCTCTTGTGATCGGCTGTGAACCACCGTACTGGTTCACTTTTGATAAAATAGAAAATTTAAACAATATATGCAAATGTTAGAGGGTGTATTTGGTGATGTGAGATGGGCTGCCCCCTTCTTACTTAGAATTACTTAGGTCAAAATTCACCAAAAAACCTCATTGTTGGAGTCCATTGCTTGGAAGGCAATCTAGGTAGGTGTCCCATACACTCCCCGCCGGCCAACTCTTGGGGGATTCTTCACCTTGCGATGGAAATGCCTCACATCGGCCTTAACTTCCAGTTGAAAATGGGTGGGTATCGGAGTTTTGCGGAAGGCGTAGTGATTGCATGACTTCCTTCTACCTTCATACCTCATGACGACAGGAGTTGAGCATGAGCAGACTTCTCAATTGTGAAGAGGGCGGCAGGGAATCCGAGATTACGCGTCAGTTTTTTCGTTGAAGTTGCGGTCAGAATTGTCAAAAAAGGGTCACAGCAATGGAGGTAGGGTTTAATGGTGTGTTGTCATTAATTGGAGCTCCGTTTTTGAACTTCCTTGCCCCATAGTTCTGCTATAGTCTACCAGAAGTTGTGACACGTTACGCGCTAGTTCTTCCGTAGTTGCATGCAGTTGTTTCTGAGTCGTGTAGATGTTGTGCTGTAGTCGGTGTACAAAACATAGTGCACTTCAAACTGGATACCCTAGGTGCGCGCCACGTGGAATACCACTTCGCACTTGGGTCGGCCCTTCGCTGTACACAATGGCACCCTTAACCCTAATCCATCACCTTTCTTTCTTTCTTTAGTTTGCTTGTGTAGATGTTAGTTTTGTCAGTGGTTACGTGGGCCTCGTTGAAACTTCCCTAAATGTACTGCCTCGTGCGTGATTGAGAAGCTACTGCTCATACAATTGCTTGGACTTTGGGTGCAGTGACGAGTATGAGCGGAAAAAGAAAGGAAAAGTTGCTGACACAAGTGGGAAGACAGCAATTGGAGCTACGGCCGGAGTGTCTAGGTGGCGGGGCCTTCGAGGAAGCAGAAGAAGAAAGAGCCGCAGCAGAAGAGTGCGGGGAGCAAAAGTTCTTTCAGCCACCGAAATGTCTAGCGGACGCGATTCTTCCTCCGAGGCCACGGAGTCCAATGACGAGGCTCTAGCACAAGGTATGATGCACCTAGCAATAGCTTGTTCTCATTTTCAACAGCGATCTAGGAAAGAGCTCGCTGCCACAGGTAACTTGTTTCACGCTCACTCGATTTGGATTTAGGGTTCAGTGAAGGCGGTTGGAGATTTCAGAATGTGTGTAAACGGAGATTTTTTGGTTGGCATTGCTGGTCTTCGATGCGCAATTGCATTCTTCCCTATGTCATTCTCTTCTCTTTCTCACAGTGTGCCTACATGGTTCACGGTATTCCGAATCGAAGGACATAGGGATTTCCGCTGAGTACGCAGAAGCACACCTTCTGCTCCAACCTCGTCTGTGATGCGTAGAATTGAAAGACGATGCTGTGGACTCCAGCGATGAGGAGTTGGAGGAAGAAGTACCGCTCGTGGATCGGAGGACCAAGCAGAAGAAATTACCAGCCACTGCCCCATGTCCCGTGCAGATTAATGAGCCCCAGCCAATCACGCAAGAGCGACCACCTACGGGAGGATCGTATCCCGGGAACTGGTCCTGGGTCCCAGGGCAGTGGATGCAACAGCAACCCAGTTTGCTACCACCTCCTTGGTCTGCTGGTCCGTGTGCTCCATTCACGGGTGGGTGGTCCGTGAATGCTCCTGTTGCTTCCCAAGACACAGAGGACAAATTATCAAGGCGGAAGAAGTGCACTGCCTACGAGATAGGGAGCCAGGACCGTGTGACAGCAAGAGCGAAGCCGAATTGCATGTACTTGCACGAAGGCGGGGAGGTAGATGCAGCTTGTGACGGGAAGAATGCCTGGGACGAGGCGGTGCGGAATTTTGTCCCCAAAATCTTGGACTTGAGCGTTGTGGAGTGGTCAAAGCAGAAGCCGGATTCACTCAAGAAACTGAGAGAGGTTTTGGACAACGAATTCGAGTACTTGGGCCATCCCCTGAGTATGATAGGTTTCCGCATAGGTATAACGAGATATATGAAATCTGAGCGGTTAAGATTGAAGGTCAGGTGGTTGAAGGGGCAGACAGAATGCCCCATAACCGTGAACAACGACTAGTGGAAGAGGCTCAAGGCATACTGGGAAACACCGGCCTAGCAGTTGAAGTCCCAGAAGATGGCGGTTGCAAGGCAAAGCGTGAGGAATTCAAATTTGGTTGGCCGCACAGGCAAAGCTGCAAAGGAAGTAGCGGTCGTGAGTGAATCCCGTGTCAGCCTTCTCATGATTTCCAGTCTTCTCATGCACAGGCAGTCTCTTGTATGTCTTCCTGCACCTTGCAATTAAATTGTCTCATGATTGAATCTTGAAACTCATGCTGGTTTCATCTTTTGGATGCAGAGAGAAGGTAGGTCAAGCAGCCCCAAGATCACGGACCTTGCGGACGGCATGCATGGTTTTGGTATTAGTTTGGTAATTTTCAATTGTGGATTTGGCTGCTTCCCATTCCCAGGTGTGCACATTCACTTGCTACTGTTGAGCTCTCCCGATACTAAAAATGAGTTTGCTGGAGTCTTCTGACTTTGGGTGTTGTACGAGGCACAAAAAAAGCCTGCAGAAGGCTAGAACTTGTCACCTTCCACTGCAGTGTAACTCTGCCGTTACTTACTATTGTATTAAAGTAAATTGACATCCCTGAAGTCGTGCTTAGGGTGCCTCTCTGAAATGGTCAATGGTCGCCCTCATATCTGTTTCTATCGTTCTGCAGACTCCGTCGTTATGTGGAAGTGAGGTAAATTACATAATGGACTTGTGCATGTCTTCTTGATCAGGTCTACGAGTTAGACATATTTGTGGCATTGGATGAAGGTTCCTACCGTGACTAGGGAATGATTGCTTCACAACAACTGAATAAAGGTAGTTGCAAGAAAGACTGGCCGTTTTGCATAGCGTTTTGGAAAAAACAGAGTTTCTGCCGCCCAGTACTGTGAGTACTACGACTACTACAAAACAGAAACTGCATGCACTGTGCACCGTTGATTATACTGCAGATTCAACGTGAAGCTGCTAGATGTCCTGTTATTACTGCAAAGTACTATACAGTACGTAGCACTACTGTGGCAATCCAGAGTTCCATTTTCCACAAAAAAGACCTCTGTCCCCTTTTTTTTTTTTTAAAAATTAACCGAAGAAAAATTAAAAAATCTAAAAATTGGCATTTTGTGTGGACTGAATGTTAATCACATGCCACCACAAGATTGACTTGGAAACCATGTTCACCATTCAGAATGATGTGCGCAAGGGACTCCTATTCGCTTGCATGTGCAAGACATGAAATAATGTTTTTGTAAATTCCCTTTGGTGGATTCATGCATTCCTAGTGTAGGAATAGACCGCAGAAATTTTAGCTCTAGATCATGAATTTAAGGTACTCCCCAGTACTAAAAACCCCTAAACCGCAAAGTGTGACAAATTAGCTAAATTCAAATTTAAATACAAAATGATTTTTAAGAAATTCTGAAAAATAATGGATATGATTACAATAAAGTTGTCCATCTCCACTAAAATTTTGAATTTCATCGGGTTCTATATTCAAAAGTTCTAATGGAAAACAACTTTGTCACATTGAATGTGACAGAAAATAGTACAAGTCTTTCTTGCAACTACCCATAACTTGTTTTACTCTGGTGCATTGTTATGCGCATCAAGTCTGTGGTCGCAGGTGACTCGGCTCTGCGGTCAGTTGTGGAGTTCTTGAAGAAGGACGTGGATGTAAAGTTCACCCAAGTGCTCGCCACTTCAACAGCCCAGTCGGCAGCAATAGACCAGTTGCGGTGTATGTTCCAGAGCTACATGGGGAGGTCCAAGCATGAAGCGGAAGACAGTCCATGCATGACCAAATCTGCTTTGGAGAATCAAAATTCCGGGGGGGCGCGTGAAGCAGATGCTGCGGGTGTGCTTCCGAATTCGCGGGAGAAGGTGGTTTCTATGTTCGTAGTGGACTAGTGGTGGACCGAGGTCAGCTCCCCTCCAAGTCAAAGTCTGCTCTGAATGTCGTGGCAGGGGCGCAGCTTCTGAGGCTCCTGACAACCGCAAGGAAGGCTGACATCACACTCTCTTCCGATGACGATGTGGTTCTGCAGGACCGACTGGTCCGTGGCACTTCACCGCGTTGGAAGGTGTTGGACCGGGATGTTTCACCTCCTCCTGCGGTAACACCTATTACTTCAGTGAGCCCACTGCCGTCTGCAAGTGTTTTGTCGTAGCACAAGAAAGCACAAATGTTCTAGTAAGTGTTTAAAAATGACTAAAAACACTTTTAGGATGACTCGTGTATTGTTCCCTAGAGATTTAACTTGTAGTTTCCTGAGGTGGACCGGATCGGGATGTGGAAGCCAACTAAGAATACTAAAACCGGATCTGAGACCGGAAATGGTTTACTCTTGCCAACTATTACTAAACCAGTTCCCTCTCAAATCCCATAATCAAAACACCACACCCAAGTAAGGAGAAGTGTCATAATCTTGTATCTCTCCCTATTCAAGCAAATCTTTTCCTATCCAACTAGTCATAGGCGGAATCCGGAAGGAGTGTCATAATCCTGTGCCTCTTCCAGATCCCGATCCGGATCTAGCAACTCTCTGTAACCAAATCTGAAGTTTAACCTCAATATCGGAGGGATCCGTTCTTGGGATTCTGGAAGGACACGTAAATCCTACCCTTCAATAGTTTAAAGTGACAGAAGTTTCACTTAACAAAACAAAACACAAGACACGGACACTCGGCAACAATTATTTCCTCACAGCGGAACCGGATGTGAATCCAGTCCCACAAGTCACGCAAGGAATCCTCACCAACCTCTCAACACTACAATGACAGATTCTATCAAGGCCAGAATTCCTTAGGCAGAGCCTGGAACCGGATAACTAGAAGGTTCAACATAAAAATTTGATTCTTACTTCCGGAAACAACAGGACCTCTCAGCACTTCAATTGTCCTAATACTGGGTACTACCAGACCTCATTCAATCTAGGAGTGGCTATCCCACATGGAAGTTCCTAAGGCAACCAGATCGTACTCAGATTCCTCCCAGTACACTCAATCCTCTTACAAACTCACTTTAGTTCCCGGAACCGGACCCGACAGAACCTGGGGACTCACCCTTCCTCTCTCTCCCTGCAAAACACAGATATCATCGCCAAGTGGTGATTCAACACCCCCAACCTACCAACACAATACCAAGACTTTTCAGACTTGGCACATGATAGAATGAATTCCGAACTTTACTTAAGGGAACAGAAAACAAGACTGAAATGATGCCCTCGACTGCCATCCAAAGCAGCCCCTAAATACCAACCCAAAGAAACCCTAAAGGTCCCAAGGGAATAAAGCACATGTCAGGAGAATGACAGGTGTCATTCTTTATCCCCCACCTGTTGACTTTCCACCACCTGTTCATCCCCCAAAAAATGAATCTCAAATCCGAAAATTCCGGATTCGGATGTCTAAGTGCATCCAACTCAAAACTCAAAAGCAGCTAACTAGTGGCTTCCTACCTACCCCAAAACTTAGGTTTTTGGTCAACTGACCTACGCCTAATCTAAGAAACTTCCTATCTACTTCTTAAGCCGCTTAGGAGAAAGTTCCTCATACTTGGCGGATCCCTTCCTAGCTGGCCGGATCCTACTTGCTGATGCCTTCCCGCCAGCCATTGCTTTCCCCTTGGACGGCGTCCCTTTGAAGCTTGCGGGAGAGATTCGCACCGTCTCAGAATCTTCTTCTGACTCCACTTCCTGGTCTTCATCCGGATCGGATCCGGATTCTAACTTGCTGTCCGCCTCCTTGGAATTGTCTGGCGACTCGTCCTCCTCTGATTGCTGACTGACTGTCATGCCCCCATCTCCTTGGGTTGCCCAAAGTGCCTTGGTGAGCAAGGAGGACCTTGGGGGTGACTTCCCAAGCCTTGCAATAGTCTAGGTAGGGAGTAATGGTGACTCTGAGTAGTGCCACCATGGAGCCTTGCACATTGAGGTGGAAGTCCCGCCCCATGTTACTAAGTGACATGCCCAATGTCATGAAGGAGGTGTGTGTGCTAGGAGTCCCAGTGACTGGGACTAAGCAAAAAGGAATTGGAAATGGGGACTAACATTGGATGTGCTTGGCATGTGCAGTGTTAGGCAGTTGGTGATTCAAGTGACGGTGTAAGTGGGTTGTGGTGAACCCACTGGAGCTAGTTGAAACTCTTGARAGTCATTTGGGCCGCGACACTGACGGAAGATGCATCCCTTGCCCGCTTGGCTGTTGATTTCTTCTTGATTGTGCTATGCTCCTTCGGTGATCGTCTCATGTCCGCGCTCTGAGGTGTGCCCATCTCTGATCCGGACTTCCGGGCTTGAGTCTTGGTTCCGGATGCAGGTGTAGACTTTTCTTCCTTCACCGCTTTCAGTTTTGGGGTGGCTTTGGCTGGAGTCTTCTCCTCCTCTGGCTTACTGCGTTGCTTCCCAGATGCCGGTGTAGACATCTCTGCTGTCTTTGAAGTCAGAATGTCCTTCCTTGGGCTGTCTTTCCCTTCCTGCTTCGGATCCGGATACAGACCCGCGCGGGTAAGAATATCTTGGATCTCGTACAAAACTTTCTCGGTTGCCTCTGAGAATTCAGCCAGGACTCTTACTGACTGCACTACTGCCTCGTTGCCTGCCTTGTGGATTTCTTCATCAAACATTTTGGCCTTGCTCACCACATCTCCAGAAGCCTCTATAAAGTAGTGGATTCGTTTCAGCGTCGTTCCTACCTCTGAGGAAAGCTTCTTCTCATCCTCACTCTATTTTGTCTTCCTCTCTAACTGACGCTGGAGCGACTCGTTCTCCTTTGTCAGTTCCTCAACTTTGTCTTTCCATTTCTGGGATTCCTTTGACCAGAGTAGGTCCTCTACCTTTTCTC
Organism: Pleurozium schreberi; assembly: GCA_006891605.1. NCBI lineage: Eukaryota > Viridiplantae > Streptophyta > Bryopsida > Hypnales > Hylocomiaceae > Pleurozium > Pleurozium schreberi. The sequence continues at coordinate 9,714 of VACF01002328.1, forward strand.
CGAGTTCTGACACGTCAATCCCTCCTAGTAGCCCACACACATTTTTGACTACTCCTCTCTCCGTGTCAACCTTCTCTCGGATCCTCTCGAGATCCTCAATCACTCTCCCCAGGGAATCCTGTCCTTCCGTTTCCGGATTAATGGACTGTCTCTCTTCATCCTGGACCCCTTTCCCCTTTTCAGAGGCTAACATCCTCTCCAAATACTTTTTCTTATCTGAGGATGACTTATTTTTTTCTGAAGACTCTCTCTCAGAATCCTCTTCCGTATCCTTCTCATCCTCACCTTCTGGTTTCCGGGGTGGAGTGAGATTCAACTTCATCATCGTGGCTGCGGATTTATACGCTACTTTCTCCTCACTCCTCAAAGTCTCCAGATGCTGATACAAGTGAAAGACAAAAGGACCAATGGAAGTGGCCTTGGTGTTGCCTAATGCGTGGACCATCTTGCTCACTAGATTCCTAATGATTTCAGCCCAGCAGACTTTCCTCTCTCCGCTCAGTGCTCCAAAAATCGTATTGGCCCAGGTTACAGTAATCCAGTTTGGCCTTTCCGGATACAGAATGGGGACCAAATATTCTAACAACCTCTTCTCCCTCGGGTCCCTACAATCTGCTACTACGTAGCCATCCTTTGGGTTGGGAGGATTCAAGAATTTACCTTCCGCATATTTGTCAATCCGGGATGCCAGACCATCCTCAGCACGCGGAAAGTCATACGTCTGCTTCCACAACTCTATCGTCCATTTGGCCGGAAGCGCTCGGACCGTCTTGATCCACTCGTTGGACTGTCGATCCATCAGCTCCCGAACCATGTTGTCGTCCCTCAAACTCCAAGGTCGACTCAAGAATCCGCTGCACCCCAACTGCCCTAGATCCGCTTCCAGTTGCTTTCTTTCCTTCTTATGCTTCAGAATCACCGGGTAGACAGTCTTGAATTTCAGGTTTATAGAGCCGCTCCCCTCCGCCTTCGCCATAGCCCTCAGAGGTAGCGCCCACACTCCAGCCTCACTCTCCCTCAACTCAATTCTTCAGTAAACGAACAACTCAATTCCTCACGGCAGGAACCGGAAACCGAGAGCACCTCCCTCCAAGCTCTCAAACGCTCAGCTCTGCGCGCTCCAACACAATGGAAAACAAGAAATGAGAGTGTGGGGTGTAACCCCTCCTCTTCTTTCTCGTTCCAGCCACTCACCGTTAGGATTAGCCGTTTCCTGGCCAAGTATCCGTTCTTGCAGAATTCCCGGAAAATCCGACCGTTGAACGGTCCTTCGTCACATCTCAGGAATCCGTTGGATCTAGAAAATGTCCAGCTGGATGTTGATACCGGTTCCGTTGGCTCCGGATTTATCTCCATGATTTCTGCTTACTATATGCGGAATCCAGGATCCTCATCCGGTTCCGGTTTCCGGGCAGAATTAGGAAACTTTTTAGGAGTTTCTTTAACTAAATTATCTATTTAATTATACTACTCTAATGACTAAGTCTTAATGTTAGTAAAGTACTAATATTCCATGCCTGGAACCAAAAAAAATATGTTAAGATTTGAATCCTCACCTGGATTTTATAGTAATGCCCTCTCTCATTCATTTTCAGGTTCCCACATGTTTTACCAGAGACCTTGGCTAACCTGCACCCGCTTGTAGATCCCCGCAGGAGGGAAGACCTCATCCAAGCAGTAGTTGCCAAAGATGGCGAGGCTCAACAGACTAGTGGCAGCGAGGATAGTCCAGTAGAGAACGATGAAGTTGTAGGTGGAGGACTGGAGGGGAGGAGCCCTACGTCAAACGCAGTTGAGGACGCAATTGAAGTAGATTCCACCATTGAAGGCGCTGCCGAAGCTACAGTCCCAGCTGCGCCTTCAAAAAAGTGTAGGAGACCTCAGAAGTCTCCCGCAAAGGTAACACCGTCTTCAGAGGTTCCCATGTGTTCTTCCATTGAGGTGATGCCTTTCAAGTCAGTAACCGAGCTACTGCTTGATCAGTTTCGTGGCCGATTTGGGAGGCAGGGCAAGTTGATTGTTTTCAATGTGCAAGGAACATTACTGGAAAGTAGCTTGCTTGTAGTGCCAAACCGAAATAGTAGAATACGTCCAACAGTCAAAACTGCAGTTCGTAGGGTGGTATTCAAGCCGTGGTTGAAACCCTTTTTAGCCCGTTCTTTCATGCACTTCACAGTGGCATTCTAGGGGAGCAATAGTGTTGCTTGCTTGGACGATGTTATTCCATGCATGCTGTCCGGCTTGAGACTTGGCAGTCATGCCGGGCTTTTATTTGTTTGGGCTTCCGATTCTGGCTCAGTTGGTGTGCTTCCCGATGGAAAGCCAGCATCTTGTGGGAAAGACTTGGGCCTAGTGTACTCAAAGTGGCCCAGCTTCAGTGCAGAAAACACAGTGATAGTGGACAGCAAGAGCAGTTGGCTACTGTGCAATCCAAGTGCAAGTGTCCTAATCAACACTCCCTTCTATGTGAAGTGGCTGCGCATTCTAGCTGACGACAAGGAGTACCTGAAATGCTACCTGTGGCCATTGTTCAAGGCAATAGCCAAATCCGCAGATATCACCTCCTTTCAAACCAAGTATCCCAAAGTGGTCCCTGAATCCATGGCCGAAATGATACTGAAACGCTGAAGTGGAGCCCCCTATGAATTTCTCGACATTGTGGAAGGTGAGGGGACTAGCGGACCACTAAGTTGCGCTAGAAGTGCGTCCCCTCACCTTCAGTTCATTGTGATGCCTAAAATGTTTTAGGTGTGCATGCAGGGAACGACGCAGAAGAGAGAGACCAGGAGCAAGGCCACAGCTGCCACGGACAAGAAACGTGAGGGATCATCGAAGAAGGTGCGATCGTTTGTTTCAGCATAGTCCGTTTGTTTCGCACGCAGTATCTGGCTCGGACGGTGCTGTCACATGGTTGTTGGAAGTCTTGTGCCTCTGCAATTGCATGTGGACTTGTCAGCCCGTCTCCCGTACTTGGAGGCATTTCTGTTTTAGCACTTTCTCTCTCTTGTAGTGGGCATTCTCTAAAACGGTGGAATTGCGCTTGTGTCTGTTTGAAGTTGCATGGCAGTCAACGTGCAGTTGTTCTGGGTAAGAAGTAAGCTTGCAGTCACGTGTCTGTCACTGAGAAGTGACAGTGAGGTGTCCCAGTAACTCTATCATTGTTCATGCACCCTCCATACTGTTCCAATCCTGAGGTTTTTTCGTACTTGTGCCTTGCAGTTCAACATGGGCGATAAAGTGTTCCTCATGAACCCTCGCACTGTGAGGCAAAAATTGGCTACCAGTACCGTCAGCGGATTCCCGGGGCAGCAGCAGTTCCAATTCGAGGACATCCCAGAGTTGTGGTTGAAGGTGGATGTGCGCAACATTCTCCAATCTGGTGTGCAGCTCATGTACCCCAATGAAGACATGGATCAAGTTATGATTGAAAACGCTAAGGGGACTGCTGCCATATGGGATCAGAAGTATATAAAACTTTCCAATTGACGTACAGCTTGACTTGTTGGCAATGAGGGCTTAGGGTTGGGTACTTTGGAATTGTGGACCCTCTTCCAGTATGGAGGTTTTTTTTGTAGATGCATTGGACAGCTAAAAGTGTCCCTACCTTTTTCAAATGCATGAAACCCTTCTCAATTGTGTTGTTCTTTGCATTCAGTCATGGTTGTGATGGTCAAGTTTAGGACGAGAAATAGGTAGTTACATTCTCGTGAAAGTATGGTCTGCATTTGGGACGAGCTTCTTCGAAAAGCTCCCATGTTTGTGTCCGTCATTTTGATTCCATCCGCAGTGAGTCATGTGTCCCGAGCCGGTCCTCCAAACAGTGACCTTTCCCACGGTGTGGATCCCTGACCAGACTCCTAAACCATCACTGCTTTGCGAGTCGACGACCACTGATGGTTGATTAAATTAAACTGCACTTGACTACAACTTCACTAATGAGCGACTTCTACGGAACTGTCCCGTGACTACCCCCATTAGCATGAAGCCCCCAATCGTCCCCACTGAAGTGAGTGTCACTGGAAAATGACTGCAACATCACTGTGGAATGAGCGGCCTACAATCCATTCCTGGAAACTATTGTGACTACACGATGACTGCGTAATGACTAGACACGTGTCAACCCATCGGTCGAAAGGGTTGCATTTTCTCAATTTCGGAACGACTATGGAATGACTTCCACCGTGTCAATCCACGTCAGATTAAATAGGGGTCATCCATCACTTCACAGTGACAGTGGAATGACTGTCCACTTGGCCGTCTTGTACTGACCGTGGCACCTCAGTGGCCATTTCTTTTAAGTCCTTTTCTTTTAGAGTGAATCCGTCCTCTTTCTCATCCATTGTTACATCCAGCGCTTTAGTGGATGGTGATAATAAGCCTGCAGTCATTTAAATCTATGACTTGTCCACAATGACTGCCGGACCCTTTAGTCATTCTACAGTCATTGTGGTCCGGAATGACTGCTGCGAAGTCATTTATCGCAGTCATTTATGCACTCTTTTTTTTGTAGTGCCAGCAGTCCTTTTTTTTTGGTTTTTCAAAAAGTGCCAAGATGGCGATCACTTAAAATTTGGTGAAGCATTTTATTTCTTTGTACATCCATCTTTTGTACCATAAAACACTTTTCAATCAAATTCATACACTTTTTCATCCAAATTTGACAATTTCATCCATATTTTRAATTGGATTGAAACTTTTCTGGMRAAAAAAAKATTTTCACTATGAAATGGTGCTTTCTGGCTCCATTTCGCCCAAAAAAAAAGGGCTGCTCCCCAGTACTAAAATCCCCTAAACCGCAAAGTGTGACAAATTAGCTAAATTCAAATTTAAATACAAAATGATTTTTAAAAAATTCTGAAAAATAAGGGATCTAATTACAATCAAGTTAGCCATCTCCAATAAAAATTTCACATTAATTAGATTCATGCTTCAAAAAGTTATAGCACATGCCAACTCCGTCATTCCAATTGTGACGCAAAATAGTACTAGTCTTTCTTGCAATCACCCTCTAGCTTTTCAAAACACTACGTCACTTAGGATTTGGATTCTCCTATTGGACGTTATGCATGGATGAAGTTTGACCGCTAATCAGTTCATCAAACTTCATCTACAAGTTTCTTCTAACCTACAATTCAAAACTAACTTTTGTTTTCATTTTTCACTTTTAAGTTTTCACTACTTTCTATCCTCCTAGTCTTGTTCCAAGTTTATGACTTTATCTAAGTTTCATCCGTTTTAAGTCCTAAACTTCATCCCCTTGTATCTTACGTGTTCTAACTCTATATCTTAAGTGTCATTTGTTTTTAAAAACCTGTTAACCTACTCTACAAGATTTTAAATATAAACCTTAGAAAAACCCTAATCTCAACCTTTGAGTGCCCGAGTGCCTCACATATGGCCTCTCCAATAATCTTTTCAATGATATGAACAAAGGACATGTCCCTTTTTCCTCTAGCTCTAGACTTGTCTCCACTATCAATCGGTATAGTGAGTGAGTTTATGAGGACTTCTTTTTAGATGATAGTTTGATTGGAATGAATTGAGAAGGGTCTAGATTTTAGTGAACACAAGCTAGGCGCTTAGGGTTTGATACTTGGACTTGGACTTGTAATTTGGCTTCAAAAGAGTTGGGTGAATGCATCAAAGATCGACCGGTTTTTGTAGCATTCACTAGTACTAGCCAGTACTAGCAATCTTTTGGAAAAAAATATTCAAAAATAATTAAAAAAATATGGATAAATAGCATAATACTATAATTAGCATGTCACCAAAATTTGAGACCCCAAAATAATTTATGTCAAAAGTTATTCACAAAATAGAGTGACACATTTTTTGAAGAAAATAGACACTTTGACGTTTTAATTTGTAAAAAGACGGAAAAACAATTATAAAAAAAAATCTAAAAATTGGCATTTTGGGAGAGCTTTATGATAAAGATATTTCACCAAAAGAATGATCTTAAAACCATTTTGAATGTTCACAAGTGCGCGCGCAAGGGAGCCCTGTTAGTCTGTTACCAAGCATGTAGAAGACATAAAATAATGTTTTCTTAAATTTCCTTTGGTGGATGCATGCCTTCCTAGTGTGGAAACAGGCCACAAAAATTCCAGCTCTAGATCATTAATTTTGGGTACTCCCCAATACTAAAAAACCCTAAACTATAAAGTGTGACAAATTAGCTAAATTTCAATTTCAATTTAAAATGATTTTTTTCTAATTTCTAAAAAATAAGGAATTTGATTGCTATCAAAGTAGACATCTCCGATTAAAATTTCAAGTTAATTGAGTAAGTACTTCAAAAGTTATAGTGGATGACAACTCCGCCATTCCAAGTGTGACGCAAAACAATACTAGTCTTTCATGCATTCTCTATCAGGATGATCACCTTTTTTCAGCCACTTAAGCAATTAAGCCTATCTACGGCATGTGGAAAGTTCAGGAAAAAAAATTCCATTATAGAGAAATAGATTTCAAATGGATTTCATAATTTAAAAAAAAAATCCCTCAGAAACAAAATTATCATGAATTTTTTTCGTTCACGAAGCTTTTATTTGTCCCATTCCCAATAAATAGGCAAACCTATTTCCAACCATAGGATGGTCACAAAAATCGATGCAAGGCTTTCAATGTACACATTGTAATCATTCTATGCTTTCAATGTTCACCTCCTAGACAATGTTGTTGCTATTGTGGGGCTAGCAAAACGAGAGTTGTCACCTACACTTGAGCTGATTAGAAATAGAGCACCCTATGGAAAGGAACTGGGATGCTAGTTGGAAATGGGGTACCTCCTTTAAAGGAGATCATCCATTTCCAATTTGGTTCCCATTCTTGCAGCTTAAGTTGCTTAATTTTCAACTAGTGTGTCTTGTGCCATTGCCACAACCAAAATAAAATAAAAAATAATTTTCTAATTTTTTTATTCATAAGAACTTTGAAATTCCATAACTTTCACATTGTAGGTCCAAACACCACAAAATAAAGTCTATGCACCCCTACTCGCCGAGGTCTTTCCGACGGTACCAAGCACACGACTCTGGAATGCAATGTCCAAGAGATCTCAGTGTAACAAACAACAAACAAACAAAACAAACAATCTAACTTAATCCCTGAGCGCCCAGCGCGTGGAGATGGAACAAGTCACCAAACTAAGGTCCTAGCAATCAAATTGGTGCCGGAGACTAGAGATTCAAATTGAGGGTAACACACCGTATGAATCAGTAGTCAACAATGGCACGCATCTGCTGGGAAAAATTGTAAATGGAAGCACCGTTGATTTTGGGATATTATAATATTCAAACCTATGCATGTTGACATTAGCAGAAAGGCCAAAATTTTGGAGGGTCAATGCTTTCCAAAGTCACTGACAGTGGTACAAAAGGGAAATAAGGGGCARAGATTTTGGGAGGGTCTGCGGGATGAGGCTACTTGTGCTCTTGTCAAATTAYAGCTTCGTCTAATGAAGGTGGAACCTCCATACATGCCATGAATGCACAGAAGGAACAGTAGAAGGGGAAAGATCGATTGGGAGGTGCGTACGGTGCTTACTAACACGGGGTACAATATAGGGAGTGTACTCCGCATAGCAGCTAACACCTTGGATCTCGTGTGCGTCGGGCATAACTGGCACCGGCCGTCTCCAGTCATCCCGGTCCCACATCTCTAAACTCCAAAACACAACTATTGCAACTCCATTTGCCCAAATCATCGTACAACTACGTGTTGAAGATGTGATTCCACGCAATTCCACTGAGCACCCCACTCCGCCAAGCTTGAGTACTGTTATCCACCAAGTACGAATCCACCTTGGCGTTGGAGAGTTACTTTTTGATATCTAGCCCCTTATATCAGGTTGTGGGGCACTCAAGGGTTGAGGTATAGATCAAATGAAGTGTAGGTGACAATGCACATACCACAAGGCCTGTAGAAACAACAAAAATGTTGGGGAGGTGCACATTGAAAACATACAATGATCACAACTTGCATATTGAACGCCTTACATCAATTTGTAACCATCMTTTGGGTAGAAATAGGTTTGCCTACATATCAAAAATGGGACAAATAGAATCTTCACAAAAAATTCTTGGTAATTTTGTTTTTGAGGRAARAGRATGTAAAAAATTATGAAATCCTTCTTAAATTTATTTCTCTACATAACGATATTTTTTCTTGAACTTTCCCTGTACCACATGTAGCCTACATTGCTTAAGAAATTGGAAATGGGTGATCATCTTGAAAGTCACACCTTCTTCACCACTCAAGCATTTTCCAAAGAACGGGGACGAATAGTTGCAAGAAACACTTGTCGTTTTTGGCTCTATATGGCCTTAGTACTAGAGTACTATGACTTTTGGAATAAAACTTTCAAAAATAAAATAAAATATGGATGATTTCATTAATTTGTAAAGCATTCAAAAAATCACATGTGTGAAAAATTCAGACCTAGGAAAATTTATCTCTAAAAGTTATGCACACTCAAAGAGTGATGGAAAATGCCAAGAAAATGGACGCCTTGATGTTTGATTTTTAAAAAATAGCAAAAAGTTTCAAAAATTTCTCCAAAAAAAGTCCATTTTTTATCACTTGAAGATGTTTTTTCTCATCCATTTTTGTCTTTTGTAAGAAAAAAAATTGAGTTTTTTGCACTTGTGCAAAGGTAGTGCACTTTGAGCACATGTGGAGGGTGGAGTGGTGGACATATTACTATTTTTAGAGAATCTCTTTGTGGGCCTATGCAACTTTAGTAGAAGTCCTTGCATCCCAATTTTGAGCTTCAAATTTGGATTTTTRGGTAGAAAATAGTACTATAAACCTCCAAAATGGCCAAGGTAGACACCTAATTGAGGGCAAGTTAAAAATAGTAAAATAGTTTTAAAAACTTTTTAAAATTATTCAATGTCTAAAACTACCTCATGTGCCGTCATTCTAAATTTCACTCCAAAAAACTAAACTATGCAAAAGTTATGAGCAAAAGAACACATGTCCAAAGGCAAGGGGACAAAAAATAGGACAAGTGTTTCTTTAGGATTGGCTTTCCATAGGCTCTGAGCAAAGGAACAAACTTGTTTTGCAAAGTCTTTTTTGTGCCCATTATTCTCTTCAAGAGTTCAAGGTGAATAATAGAAGTTAAGAAGCTTTTATAGAACAAGTATATTTTGTTCCGCTATACACTTTTACCTCCTTTTCTGGCCAAGGATTTTGTTGTGCTTGCTTTTCACATCCTTGCTTTTTCTCGTTGATTCCTTTGCTACGCTGCTGATGYGTTTGCMTGRYTTTTGGTGTTTGCACYGTCCATTTTGCATTTCCATTTTCWACTCACATCTAAAGGGGCGSACACCTTCTTTAAGRCTTTAGGCTCCTCAWTGGCTCATCTTTTTGTTCATTCTTTAGAGAATTTTTGTGCASTAAAGAAGGTGTRACTACCCCTATTGTATCTCTAATATTAAAACCAAACTATGTCATGATTTTATTGAGCACATTCATTGCATCCACACTTGTTTTCATTCATTTATTCTCATACAATGGCAAGAAATAAGTCCTACCATATATTTATGCAATTCAAAGAATTTCTACACAATGTAGAATACAATTCATGTTTTTGCCAAGCATAATTATCACTACATTCTTACACAATGTCAATCAAGTATACAAAATTTCAATTTCCGAATATCAAAATTTTACTTTAGGAAAATTTATAATGTCAACTTTCATGGTTTTAGATGATGGATTATTGAAAGCAATTGGTGATTAATCTTTAAAACCCAATTGTGGAGATATGTAAAAGACATCTATATATGGATTTTCCTTTTTCGAATTTTTTTCAAAAAAGATTCAAAATGCAAACTACATACAATTCACGATTGAGATGTTGCATGTCCAAAGTTTGTAGAGTAGATAACTATTTATTGCAACTAGATTTTGTCTCACMAATTATCCCATTGCACTTCAAGATTGAAGGCTAATTGTAATGAAAGGGTCAAGTGGAAAAATTTAGTTAAAATAAATAGACTTCTATTTTACAAACTTTGGGCATGTGACCCCCCCAACCTTGAATTGTTTCCAGTATGAATTATGAATATTAAGGGTTAAAAAAATTTGGTGAGGGAAGATCTATGCAGAGATGTTTCCCACATATCTTTGCAATTAAATTTTGAAAACTCATCACTAGTTGTTTTCAATAAGCTATCTTATAAAACCATGAAAGTTGACTATAAAAATTCACCAAAAATGGACTTTTGATTTTTAAGAAATTGGAATTTGGTATACTTAATTGAAATGGTGTAAAAATGTAATGATACTTATCCTTGACAAAAAATATGAATTATACTCCACCTTATGCATAATTCTTCAAATCGCACAAAMATGCAATATAAAGACTTACTTTCGGCCCTAATGGTATTCACACATATTTTCTCTATGAAACCTTGCAATTTGATTAAGTCTTTTGATGTTCTTCSATTGCAACAAGCTCTCTTTTAGTCTATATATAGTACTCATCAAAAACTAATATTGATTCAATATTTGAACCCAAAWCATATTTTGATCATGGTCCTTATATTGATTGTTCAAAATTGATTGTGAGTGATTTTAAAACCATTATGATTTGCTTTCCAAAATAGTATAGAAAATCAAAGCTTATAAGAATCGCTTCAGTTGTAGAAAACTAATCAAATCCAACAAGAATCACTTAAACATCAAAGTGGCAATAAATTTTGGAAAGAATATTTTATTTTTGGTATGAAACTTCATTGAAAAATTTTGGTTATTGCAATAGAAGATCCAACTATACACTTAGTGGCACTCTATATATGCACAATTGCATAAACTTGAAAAATCCTTTGCTCTAATGGGGTCACTAATAGACCACTCCAAAAATCATAACTAAAGATGCAAGCCCCATTGAAGGTATGCAATATCTCATTTTAGAATGAATTGGATTTCAAAAATCACATTGGGCACAAGTAATTCATWTGAGTGATTAGCATTTCCTTATGTATACTTTAATATGTAAAGGATGGCATACAAATATGCTAGCACACAACATTTTTAATATACATAACATTATTATTTTTATTTTTGCAGTACTTTTGCAGTACTTGCCTACTTGGTGACAACCCAATTTTGACATCCAATATAATTCATTGCTGTGTAGGTTGGAAAGGTGTCCGAGTATGGCATGTGTCGGTCAATGTGTGCGTATGATAATAAGTTAACTAATTCCTGTTGCCCTGCAACCACTATGACCCCAACATCCACAGGAGAGTGATAAAGTAAAGTACATATAATCTTCCAGACAGAATGTGGAAACTAGCTTACAAATTTTTGTTAACAAGAGCAGTAGCACGYGAATGGAATTATCATTGGTTCCTCACACAGATACTCTGCATGAATCCAGTGCAATCTCAGTTTCAGCATAGCTTTTAAGTAATACTCAAAGGTCAGGCAAAAAAAACTCACATCTGATCAAGATCCTGTACRCTTCAGTGTAAAGAATCAACGATTGAGTAGCAAGACGTCCGTTCTGCGCAGGATGTACTGTTACAATAGCTTCATCATCATTCCGAGTGTGAGAGTTTCCACCTCACCTCGAAGAAGATGACCATTCAGGCTACCTAGTCCTTTCAATGCAAACCTGAGGTCATCGAATTGTCTACGAACCAAAACTGGAGCAAGTGGACAGACAGAAAGTGTAGCAACTCTACAGAGCTGGTGACGGTGAAACAATTGTGATTTCGTCCCTTCTTCCTCGAATGCTCAAACTTGCGAATCAAGTCCACGATTCATCAGGAAACGGCATGGCGGGCAATCTTCTAGTCAGAGAGATGAACGTGATGTTCAGGGTTGCCATGCACTGGCTTAAGTCGAGTCGAGGGATTCCTCTAGTCAACTGCAGTACAGACAAATCAGACGTACCTTCATCTCAGAGCAAGCAATTTGAATTCCCTCTGACACCAAATTTTATCGTCCAGCAATCATGGTCAATACCAGAACAGACAAAAAGCTACGAAGTTTGTAACCGCCTAAACTTATTTGAAGGCCATGCTTCCCAATCTACTAATTACGCTTCAAAAAGGGGTCTTTAGTTTGCTGACTTCATCTAAACCTTGTCATYACCTAGGAGCCGAGAGAAACTTGATGACAGCAACGGATGAAACTTCAGGACACTGACTACCACTTTCCGAAAGTACCGCGTCTATGTCAAGAGGGCATCTAAATGCTAGGAGTCGATTGATCCAAATCCATTTCCAAATCCAGTTTTTTGCTTGCGAGCTTGAACTCTAAGCTACAAAAGTACGAGCCTGAAACATTGTTCGAGGGTTCAGCTCTTAGAAAGCGCTACTCCACATTGAGCAAGAGTCCCACAAAGTTCTCCAGCAGTGCCAATGTTGGTGCAGCTGTTTGCAGAAATGATCACGTCCGAGTACCCCATGTAAGCCGCTCGGAAAAAATCAAAGCCCTGCTTGCGATATTCACGAGCAACTACCCCAAAGTGCTGTGATAAGAGTCTTCKAATGGGCGTTCCTTCTCCCCGATGACTTTCAGTTGGGTGACGGGTCGTGAGAATCATCTTCTCTAGATGAGAGATCCAAAGCTCCACAGATTCGTTACAGACGAAGCATTGGGCATTGTCTTGATCTCCTTGACGGAGCTTGCTTTTGCGAAAGGAGCACATGTTTTGGTGACCGCATGGAACAGCAACCCGTAAAGCCCGTCTCTCAAGGGACATCTCACATATTCCACCCATCGTTGAATCACCGAAGAGCCTTGAGCTGGGCTTGATGAAGCAGAGAAAAATCCACTGGGCGTGCCGAACTTCGAATCGTCAGTGTGAGGAGAATCCTGGCCAAACAGACGGTAGAACAATTGAGAACGTTTGGCTTTGTAGCAAGGTAATGACAGGCGCCTCCGGCGCATGCTCTTTTCCCGTCATCTTCAGTCGTGATATCAGCTCTAGTAACGGAGACGCGTCCTCTTTGGCTAGTCCAGAATTGATGTCAGAAGAACTCGTTTCACGAACAGGCAAGTTTTCCGTGTCATCTGTTTGCAGCACCTGTATCATCCGATTGGCTGATCGGCATCTACTGGAGGAGCGAGAATTCGAGGTCGTCGGGGTTCCGCGGTTTAATCCACTCCGGCTACGTCCGTCAGAATAGGACAACGAAGTTTTCGGTGGCCCATCACATGTTGCTTTTAGGTCTGCATTATCGCCTGCTACTGCAGTGCTGGGTCCGTGTCCCCTCAACGCCAAGCCCTGATGAAGGCCAAAAGAGAAGGCTGGCTGATGGTCAGTCGAAGAGGCCATTTCTCCTGATGGTGCTGGAGCTCCGACATGCTTTCCTTGATGACCTAGATTAGAACCGCTTGTGCAGAAAGCAGCATTAGAGGGCGGTGCTGCATCAGACCTGCCGAGTCTAGCAGCTGAACCGTGGCAGGCGACCCCTGCGTGTGAGCGTGTACCGTCCACTAAGGAACGGGTTGTGATGTTTAAGAGATTTCGCCGACCAGCTGCTGAGGGGATGTTTCGATCCATTGGTGGAAGTAGAACCATATGAGTGGCAGGTCTCCTGTCCACAGGAACAATCTTCATTCTGCAGGGTTGTGCGAATGATCGAACGAAGGCGCTGAGTTTCTGTAACCCTAGCGAGGCATGATCGAGCTCCAAACCGCACATTGCTCTGTGATCACCTTCGAGAGAAGATAGCAAATACCACTCTCCATCCTTCAATCGCGTAGAGACTCTCGACAGGAATTGCGGAGGCCACTCCTTGAAAGTGTTCGACCGCGTCGGGCTCGGCTGAAAAATATCGAGCGACCAGACAGTTAGTGTTGGTGAGTACCATAGGGCATTCGACTTCCATCATATTACTTAAGAGATCCGACTCTCATTCGATCGAGAATTGTGGGTAAGGAAGCGCCCTTCCAATGGCCTAAAACACATACGGACCTTTGTGCCTCCAATTTGCTTGGGAACGAATGATTGCCCCATCTCCGGTGACGTAAACTCCGCGGCTGGATGCGAGAATAGGCACTTCTCTCCACGCACACACCCTCCGGGCATTGTGTAGTAGCGGCACGTCGCCTCAGATTTCGAAAGTATCAGCGAACCTGACCTGCAGATTCAAAAGTCCGCCATAGCCTCACACTTTTGATATTCCAGAACAAGTTCTTCGAGGGATCTATCCAGTCCGATTATAGTATTCGATGAAGATAATCGAAAATTATGAAGGATTACAAGCAAAGTCGCCATAGAATTCTTGCATGCAGTAGAAAGCATCATGTTATAGAGTATGTCTCAGCAGGTCAGATTTATTTCTCAGAAACCTAGCTCAGCAWAGCGCCTACAGAATCTCCGAGGCCTACACAAACACGTAAATCGTTTACCCTTACGTACATAGATAATTACTCCGTATTTTGGAACATCTTCAAAGAGATCTCATAGATCCGATTACTGTGCCAAACGAACCTACCGAGTCTATAGTCWTTTTTCTCTCCCTACAGTCTTTTTTCTCTCTCTGCGACTTGGAAATACCGAGACATTACCACTTGAGGACGCAGTTCCACAAGTTCTCGTAAGGTTGATAAACGCCAATTAAGAAAATGCCGTCAAGAAAAGACATAAGAAAAATTTCTCTCCTCTGAGTCCCTCCAAGCACTGGATATTCAGAGCCTCAAGGCGCTCATCTTAGTTTCATGATCTAACCTCTTCCTCTCACCTGCTGCGCCCACGGCTTCACGATCAACTCCGAGCACTACTTAGCGAGTCTGTGTCTCTCGATCTTTAGGGCAATCATATGGTTATCAACCACACGGACTGGAGAATTCCGAAGTTTACTCAGCTATTCAAGCGCTCAGGAATTGCTCAAAAAAATTTTGATTAAAATTCAAAATAATAATGGATTTTACATTAGTTCCAATGGATCTGATTAGCTTAAATTGCTTAGAAGGTTTTTGAAAGTAACCAAAGAGTCCTTTTTGACTTTGATTGGATATCGGAAGTTCTCAGTACGCTGGTCAACAAGTTGAATGTTTTTAGGCACCRGTTYTAGACTTCTAATACTTGCTAGTGTYGGATTACCTTGAAACTTGCTRGAGCGCATTATTAGCACCATACATTCTAGTATCTTGATTTTTAGTGAGAGTTTAYTGCCACTTGGTCAATTCCCATGCATTTTCCATTGTTAATAAACACAATTGACTTTCTATGGAGTCATATTTTATAGTCCAAAAAATTCCAAAATATTTTGTGTCACTTTTAACAAGATCCCAAATACTAAATGCAAGTCTACATTTTTACTTTGCACTACTTATAGGAAGATCAAAATTGAGTTACCTCYTTTTTAATTCTTTTGGAGGGAGATTATTGAGGTAGAAGGGAATCTACACAAATTGATTTCAMTGKAGAGCTAACRATGTGTTTTTATGGCAAAAACATRTTTCTCCAATTKCTCTAGTCTTGYGTCTTTTGTTTGCATGAATTTTCCTTGCACRGTGCAAAAAGAACTTCTCACACATTTTTTTCAAAATTGATGGTGACCTCTACATTAGTTATTTGTATGAATTTCTAGAATTTGCAAGACACTTTCTATCATGTACTATCAACTCTTATAAACCTATGTTCCATCACATACGCTTAGAGGTCTAGTCCTAGTATATTCTAACTCAAGAGTAGCACTACAACTTTGGCCATCCAAGCCTTATTATCTCTCAAACTCCTCAAAGTCCTTGTAGACACCTCATTAGATATTATAGGTAGGAAATGGAAGTACATAAAGCACTTCTAGAATTTTGGAGATAACTCATTGTATTAGTCAAGGCTCCTTCTACAATGTAAATATTCTTTCAACGACTTTTTATCTACATATGCAAATGCTATTAAAACCGAGCAAAATTGAAAAACAAATCGCAAAACCCAAATGATAGTTCCAAGGTTCAAGGCACCATTTTTGGTGACAACATGTCTATTTACAAAGCAAAGTTTGAATCTAAGCCTTTAAGCCACTTAGATGTCCCCTTCCATCTTAAACAACCTAATTTTGAGTCCCATCCAAGTGATCCAACAATCATTTACCATCGAATGCAATGGACAATAAATGTATTTCATCCAACAAAGTCAATCACAAATAATTCATCTAAAACCATTCATCTCCATTCATCTCCTTTAGACTTATTTATAGCCATATATTTTAACCCTAATCTAAAAATGTAGGCATCATTAGATGTTTTCTGAGGCCTTCGGAAGATTGTTTGGGGGTTGTTTCCCTTGTTGTTTCCTTTACTATGAACCAGCCATTGTAATTTTCTAAAATCAAAACATTTCAAACTTTTCAAAAAGAATTTAAAAAAATAAAATAAAAATTTAAGTGATTTTTTTATTGAATTTGAATAATTTGAATTTCAAAATTAATTAATATTATCTGATGTAGTATTTTGATGACCAAGTCAAATTACTTATGAGTCCATAGAGTTTCCACAGTCCAAAAATTCACAATCTTCTAACGGTCTCAAAAAACATCTAATGCTTTAGGTTCAAAGTTCTAATTTTCTCAAGAGCTTTTTTTAAGACCTCCTATGGCTTGTTGCTCATTGCTCTTCACTCTTTCTTCATACTTTACAAACTCTAATCATTTCAATGTAGGTACAAAGCATTCACAATCATTTGCTAAGTGTAGAATTTTGAAAAGTCACTCATAAGTTACGGAGTAGAAAACACCCTTTAGTTTTCTATGTTTATATGGAAATCTACAAGGGAATTTCTTAAACGTATCTTACCAAAGAGTTGTTTGCTTTCAAGTTGATTATACATATATGTCAATTAGTTGTTCAAATCCACCAATGATAATTTCATAATAATATATTTTAAGATCAAACACCAAAAAGCTTTTTAAAAAAAATCCACCAAAAATCAAGCAATTTTACTTTTGGAAAGCACTGAAAATTTGTATAATTAAAGTAGGTATGTAAAGCGCCCATCTAAGGGCTGAAGCTGAATTTTGGCAAGGTGAAACCGCTTGAAATAATCTTCGGTAAATTTTCCTTGAAAGACAAGTAAAATTGGCATCTAACCCAAGTTGTTTCATATTTTTTGGAGTTTTGTGGAATTAGTTATGAATTTTTGAAGTTGCAAAAAAGTGCATTTCAGTAGGCTCTATAACCGACCACCTCCTCAAATGTAGACAGCTTCTACATTGGAGAGTGCAAAATGTACCTCTAGAGCCTGATTGGTTTTAGAACCTGCTCCATTATAGGACCTGCTACCTTAATGAAAAAAATTCTTATTGAAGGCTACATAAAAATGTGATAAATTTATTGTAACATAGAATTTAGTAACTTATGCAATGGCCTATTGTAATGGTTATGAAACAAAAGAAGGATGTATACAAGACGGCAAAGTCAAGTATTGTGCACTAGAAATTGAGTTGACAATTTAGTGGAAGTAGTTCAAGTCTCACTTCATGTACATTACTTTGCTACAAAACTTTGAATCGAACTACAAATGGTGAACTATAATTCCAAGGAATCTAAGCTCAATGCAAAGGGTCAGAGTGCTACTAATGACTCAAAAGATGGTATTTAAGACACCTAAAACATTAACTTCTGAAGCTTTTGTACATAGGCTAATCACCTAGGAAGCCAGTCCGACTTTGATGTATGGCCATGACATAATTATTTGTGGTAGAGAAGTAGGCAGCTTCATAAACCCTCGAGTTGGACTGCGGATGGCGGCTTGGAACGGTCCGCTTGGGGTCCGAGGAACCAACTGGAGAGCTCCTGTGCATCCCTGCTGGGGTCCGCAGGCTTGTTGCACCGGTCTTGGAAGAGCTCAGAGTCCGTGACTCCACACCTTCGCTTGGGACCGACGGCCTGCTACTAGACACAACAGCCCGCCTGGAGGAGGATCCTCCTCGAGTTCCATACGAGGATGAATGCATGCGCTCCGGTTCTGGCAGGGCCTGTACAATAGCACACAGATGAGAAAAACAAGCATCCCACAGCTAAATCTACCACCGTAGGTCAACATCTGGAACGATCTTCCTAAAAGTATGACCTTACCCATATCATAAGAAGCTCACCCACATAAAACTGACTCGTTAGTCACCAAATGCCCTCAAACTGTCATGTACTTGGGCAAAACCATTACACTACCGGAAGCTAGTACGATTGTCTTTTCATACCCAAGGTACAAGTTTCGCAGGTTCGACGAAAATTCCAAACATCGGATTTACTTTGCAGATTTCATTTCGGTGGATTTGARAGTTTCAAAAAATTCCACAAACGTCTAAAGCTTCCTGCGACCATTCGTGGTAGCTTAATGTTTCTCGAGGAATTCGGCATTTCTCGAAAATATATTATTAGTGTCAACGCGAACATTCAAGAAAAATAATCGAAGACAAATAGGTCCTCTGAAAAAATGTGGGACAGGCGAAGATCGTTGAAACACTAWAACCCTGCACATCACCCACTTGCATACTCCGAAGCACTAGCAATTCTYCAGTAGTCTTTCACGACGGACACGAAAACTTAGCAAAATCATCCATGTATACGTAAACAAATTCGAAACATATGGCTCTTGGGGAGGATGTTTTGCTCCAAATCGTCACAGAAACTTACAGAATCTTTTGCAGATTCTTCATGACCAGGACTCCGGTGTTTTGATGATTCCAGAGCATTCGAGGTCCCAGAGCCAGTCACACCGCCTACAAGCCTACGCCGGGAGGCATCAGCCTCTGCTGCACGCTGGGTCTCTCGGAGATTTTGACCTGCTGAAGGACGATCACCTGCCGCTCCGCTGCTTTGTCCTCCAGCAGCACCCTGCCAAAAAAGTAGAGGAATCAGATTAAGAACTACGCAATATGCACAAGAAACACAAGGAACACCTTGACCCTCGAGGGATTGAGATTCAACAACCTCAAAACAACAGACAGGACAAGGAACACAACAACCCCACCAGACGAGAGACCATCACACTCGAAAAAGTGAATGATGKTGCACGAAACCCAGTAGAAACAAMGCCTGACAGCAAGAAATATATTGWATATGGAAAGAGARGTAGAATCACATGATTTTACATACGATRTACACAAAATTCAAGCAYTCAAATGCCTCAACTGAACTCATGTTTCGCATACCAATGTGCGGCCCGATGGAGCACCAGAGATTTGCGACTGCTGGTACTTCAATATAGTCCAATCGAAAACGTAGTCAAACTGAAAACCTGCACAAATACGAATGTCAGTCAAACATGAAGAACGAATCAAAAGGAAAAGCAATGTGTGGCGTGTCGATCAGTAAATTACCAAACACTCATCAACTAACCCTTCTATGATTCACAAGATTTCAACTTCCCATCTCAAATATACACTCAACAACCGCATTAAACCACAGAAGGGCATTCGCACTCGGATATGTTAAACACCCCACAGTCCAGGCTACATCAACAGCAGCGTCAAATTGCATTACCCTCACGAATAAATAGGTCACGGAAGATTCGTTTCAAGTACGCATAGTCGGGCTTGTCATCGAAGCGCAAAGACCGGCAGTAGTGGAAGTACGACGCGAATTCGGAGGGGTAATTCTTACATAGAACCTGCTCGAAGATGAGGAAGTCAAAACCGGAAAGGAAAACCAAGACTTCCATCTGAACATACTACTGAAACCCCACCAAGAACGCCTCATCAACTCCAAGGTCTCCAACAATTACGTACAACGCTAAATGTTCTCGAAGTCAAGTTCCGATTCATGGAGATCACTGGCAAATACCTCAATGGGCGTGGACATTTTCTTCTCGCTGATCCTCTCATACTTCTGCTTCTTCGTTCCTGCCTTTAGCCCTTGCCAAGGAAGACTGGTTCACACAACACAAACTCATTGTCAACAATCACTACATCTTGCATTCTAAACTTCAAAAGCTGTTCGACCACACTAACGCTTGATACTCAAAATACAGATTGCAAGCACAAAACGTGGCTTACGGACTCATTTTTGGTACTATAAAGATGAATTGAATCTCAAATACTATAAAGTAAAAAGCAAGATCAGCACATCTTTGCCAAATATTTGATTATTGTAAAATAAATTTTGTTACATGTTAAAAATAGAAGTATTTACAAACTTTCCTCCTACAAAACAATGTGAAAATATATAATTTAATATATTTTTAGAATTACTTCCATTACCTTGTAGGTAGGGCACATAGGAACTTGGGAAAAATCTCATTGCATGTTAGATTTGAAATGAAATAAATTGAAAAAGTTTTTCCATGTTTCTTTGTAGAACTTTTTTCTTTTAATATGCCCATAATGCTAAATTTGATATGAAAATATCAAAATAAAATATTTCAAATATCTTATAAATTTTCAATCCTTTTAAGATCAAACAGTATTTAACTTTCAATCCATGTATAATGTTGTTGTATGCTCATTTTCCATGTAATTCATAACAATTACATTTTAAGATCCTACGGTTATAATTGAATTTTTGTTGATTTCTATCAAAACTTTGGCTTTTGTTTTTTATTTTTTTGTTTGGAATATGCTCCAAAAAACTTTAGAAAAGGCTTTGGGCATTTAGGGGATAATTGAGCTACATGAAGAAAAGTAGTTTTAGTTCTTCAATGAAATTAGCATATACTTATTCAAAATGGGTAGGCCTTTACCATAGATGTAGGTCAAAGTTGGTAGAAAATAATTCTAAAATATATGCCAAAACTTTAGTTAAATCATTCTTTCAAAAATAAAACAATCGTATGGTGAAAAAAAGAGTGTTGCCAAAAAAAACTCTACTTTTAACATTTGCCAACCTTTATTTTCCAAGAAAAAAATAAATACTCGGTAGAGAGTTATCAACCCTCCCCCCTACACTTCTAGTAACCTTGGAATTAAACTTTGTCCTCAACTCAAATTTTGCATGAATACATGGTGCCATTCTTGAATTTTTTTCAACAAATGCCATCTGTGGACTTGGAAATGTGGAGTATTGATTTACTATGGCTTCCACATGGATTGTTTTTTTTCCATGCAAACTAGAGATACAGAATCCAAAGTTTTGTGAAGAGCTTCATAAAGAGTTTCAAATTCAAACCCCATCCCTCCTTTTCTTTTTCAAATTTGTCGAGTCAACTTTCTTGCTTTTGTGGACTCTCATCATCTTTTTGTGGACAATTCCGAGCATTTTTCAAAGACTGATGAACCGTCGGACTCGTTCTCAGCTCCAAACTACTAATAGAGACTACCAAACCCTCACCACCACTTCACAGACATCTCCAGTTGCGCCTCTGCACGAGGCCTCAGTCGAACAGTTCTTTAATTTGTTGGTGCCAATTCTCTAATAAAGTGAGATTGAACMGAGTTGCTCCATCAATTTCACAGATGATCTTGATAGCAAAGGAAATGGTGCAACCCAAGTTTTCATTCATGGCTGAATTTGTGCAAGACTTGAAAACTAAGTGAAGGCAAGTGCCAGAATTCTATATGCGGATAGTAGGACTTCAGTCACTCGTGAAAGCAATGAATGGAAAAGCAAAGCAACTTCAATTACAATACCATCTAAGAAATACCGTCAACGGAACTACAACTACTAGAAGAACCAATTACAGGAGAATTTTCAGAATAGGAACGAACTGAAATTAATTCCTTCATCGGATATTCATGACATTGCTTGTGCATAAGATGCAAATCAATACTTATACATGAGGTTAGGATCTCGTTAATGAGGACACCTCTCGTTAACGCCTACTTGAACAGAGAGCCAGAGTGTATCACCTGAATTGGTAATGATATGTCATAGGTCAAACCTTCCCCAAGGACTACGAAGAAGGGTAAAATGGATTGAGTACAATTATCTGAGCTTCGGGCACACTTCAGAAGCAGGRTTGGATGTTGGGCATGTTGTGCTGCAACATTTCTCCTTGAAAGCCACATCCTGCTCTGGTGGGGGTGGCGTCTGTCCAAAGATCATCAAGCAGCTCAGGTCTTCAAAATTGGGCTCCATGGTCAACGGCATCCTATCACAATGTCATGGATCTCAACAAATTCATCCTCCCACAGAGACCACTGTTTAGCATAGTCCATAACAATGTGCATACAGAAGTCTATGAAAATGGCCGCTATCCACATAGAAMGTACGTTCATGAATGACCAAAAGAAGGCTATGGAAGCTGATGACATAGTTTATGGCAACACTTACCCAAGCTCTGTGGTGAAGAAATACTGGGTGGGCATCTTGCATGAATTCACACAAAGCCCTGTGCACCCACTTGTTTCGAGGTAACGGCATTTCTCTATTTGGACGCCACTTTTCAAGGTTTTATCCTTGATCGTCACCTCAACTACCTGCGCATCTCCATGTGCAATATAGAGCTTTATGATCAGAAAGTGAAAAAACTAAATTGAGTGTATTGAAGTATKGGTTACAGCATTTCAGGACCAAATTCGTTCATGAAAGCAGGGTTTGACTGGTATCAATGTAACGATGTTATTTTGAACCCTAAACCATGCTCAACTAAATGGTTCTGGCTTCCTGAAAGTTTACCTCACAAGGGCCGACGAGCCATGAGAAGAAGAGAGGCGTGATGCGGGCATTAAGTTGAGCTCCCCAATCGGAGTAAGGGAAAAGTTTTCGGAACCAGTTTGGCACCTTTGGGAAACCCTTCACAGTTCACAAAATCAATAAATTTCCATCAACAATTCTGTTGCTTTTMCTGGTGGAACATGATTTGCAAGGAGTACACAGGCTAAAATGGTTGCTTGCACTGTCGACTCATTAATTTCGTAGCTATTGCGAAGTAGTCCTTTTRGGGTTGTCAGAGTGCGCAACTTCAACTGCGAGATTCTCTTCCTTCTTTCCATTTTTGAGCCCCAAATGCTTGCCATAAATACTTGCCCTGACATACACTGAGTTCCATCTCCGCGCGATTCTGAGGCAACAATCTTGTCTCAAAGAACTAAGCCCACAAATAGAGATTTCAAATCGCATTATTTTCCCAAATTGCCTCCATTTTAGGAACGCAAGTCTTGCACTCTGCCAACCCCTGTTCASAGTCCATGGCAAAGTGCAATTCTCCTTGCCATGAAGCTGACGTGAAGATACAATCAGCACTGAATCTATGATTAAAAGAGTGAAACTTGACAAGGCAACACTACAGCTAATTACAGCCTTTTAAATAAGATCTTTATTTGTAGCAATATTGAGAATATGCAAAACTAACACATACAGAAGTATTCAAACTTGAGCGCAAGCAAACAGTTTCTCACTACGGAGTCTCCCAAGATTTCAAAATGGATGACGAAGWAACCTGACAAACCTAATTATGGTAGCCGGGGTAGCCGGATAATTCGGTTATTTCTTCTTATTTGCCTTATGAAACCAGCCAGGCAGCCACCATTCAAAGGGAAAAAAAACTACTATCAAACTTTGCTGTCACGGACAAGGCGCAAGAAGCCTACAAACGGCAAAACGGCGGATAGGAGAGACTCACTTGCAACACTGCAGCTTGTTGCTCGGCTGCGTTCCTGTTCCTCGCCAAAGCATGTGAGACTTCCACCATACCCTCATACCCCTCCTCCCAGCTCCGTGGAGACTGAAGTGAAGTGAAGTGAAGTGTCAGCACAAAACATCTAGCATCATGAATTTGACAAARGGTCTGAGTAAACCCTAATTTTAGAAGAAAAATAAACTCCCAAGAAGAGGAGACTTGGCATACGAAATGTGGCCAACCTGCCAGCCAGCAACTCTGCCGAAGGCTTGTCGGCATCCATTGATGAAGACGAGGTCGGTGAAGGAGTCCTTGTACTTGCGCTTCTCCCCTCCGGCACTTGGCTCAGCCTGAACTTGTGCGCATCGTACTGTTGCGAATTTCCTCCTCCTCGTCGAAATCTCTGCTGAAAGAACAGAGCATGGCGGTAATCGTAACAAGGACGAAGTCACAGCCATGGGGTCAAACCGCTGATTGAATGGAAATTGACAGCACCGCAGTGCCAAATCTGCTAAGTAAGCGGCAGCTTCATTCGCATGACATCACGGTTCACCAAAGAAGTTCGACTCTGACGCTCAAGTATTTGCTCCTCAATCCTACTGCTGTTCTTGTTTCTTCCAAGTGCCTGTCCCTCTCAATTGTGAAGAGACGGAATKAAGGGTTACTCCAATTGAGGTGATTTGATGCTGGCGTTCTAAAAGCAGTTTTAGGTGGGTCCAACCCTAGTACAGACGCAGGATYTGTGAACCACAGGAAGCGGACCATTATCGGATTAGAAGAGAGAAGTCTGGAACACAGACGACGAAGCTCCAYTTAAACGAACGTCCAGCTCAYCAGCAYTCTATGAGAGACACTTCAGGACTACTATTGTAAAACTCCGTCATATTYGTCGGCTGAACACATGCCAGTTCTGTCATCCGTCAACAACAACCGCCGAAATTGGATCAGCAGACTTGGAACACAGGAGCACGAGAATCTTGAGTCACGGCTCTCCATCTCCAAGCGCGGGCGTCACAGTCTCATATACAATACAACCAAATTTCAGCCTGCACTAGAACGACTTTGCTCCATTG
The DNA here is from genome assembly GCA_006891605.1 of Pleurozium schreberi. Lineage (NCBI taxonomy): Eukaryota > Viridiplantae > Streptophyta > Bryopsida > Hypnales > Hylocomiaceae > Pleurozium > Pleurozium schreberi. Next base: position 34,257 of record VACF01002328.1, read on the forward strand.
AATACATAGGGGGGGTCACAGACTCACAACTGCAACCTGGAGCAGTTTCTTCTAATATTTCTTACATTACATCTGTGGCTAGCCACTTAATCCACCATGAATAGTGAAATTCTACTGCACGCTTTCTCAAAATGCAAGGAGAGGGGTTGTATTCATGAGAATCTTCAGAATTTGAGAATCTCGTATCTTTTTTGTTGCTCTCTCTTCGTGACTTTMTTGTTCCGTCCTAGTTTTCCTCATGCAATAAGGGGATATCAAAGGTTCCTTTCTTCATTTTCTTTCACGCCCGCTAATGTAGATTTCACACGGTAATAGGATATATCAGAGAGCAGATAAAATGGAAGAAAGTGCGGGCAGTGCGCGTACCGACTACAGTGTCAGTCGGCTGCTTTGTGATTCTACTTCTCTTTCCATATAAATTATATTTCCTGCTGTCAGGCGTTGTTGCCTAGTGTTGCCTACTGGATTTTTGCCATATTTATATTCACTGCTTATCTTCATGGTTCTTCATTCTTATCAGTAGAGCTAGTTTCAGTGATCAGAATTTCACATAAATCTTGACTTCAATCATGTTTCAGCACTTTCAGCCACCCGACYATGTACGGAGACAGTTGGAAATAATTTCAATGATCCTATTTTCGATGGCACACCGTGCGGAGCAGATGACTATTTGTCGTACTCAGAGTGCGTATCTTGTTGAAAAAACCCAGTATCAAGTATCGAGAATGCGGCCTTGGTTCTCTGAAGAGGCGACAGAGCTCAGATTGGATCTGCGTCATGCAACTTTGAATTGGGATCCAGTTATGTTTCTTCTGGACAGATTTATCTGTTGTATGGTRGCGGCCGAGGACTTATTGTCGCTTTGTGCTGAAGAGGACTGGATGACTGCTTCTTTTTCTCTATTTCTTCCAGCATGCTCTAAGTTTGCCATAGTGACTCGTGATTTGGATTGCGCTTTTAACATGCTCCTGAAGCTGTTGGAAGACGCAGTAGATCCAAAATGTTCTGGTCCTAATGAAAAAGCAGAGAGAAACTGGATACGGAGATCTATCAATCAATKCAGTTTAGTYCTCCAGCTAACAGCTGAGGAATTGCATCCTGAAGATGACTCTTTGGAGGTTCAGATTATGACAGATGACTTTGTCCGCGATCGAAATGAAATTCTCACGAAGTTGGATAGTGGACCTAGGCAACGATCCTTAGAGTTAGAAGTTTATGAATCTGTGCTGAGAAAGAGGTTAGAGCCACATGTGATCTCTGAGGTATCAGGTTTGGTTCCAGATTCTTTTTGGATTCCAGAGAAGCCGCCATATGTTATCCAAGATGTTGCTGGAACTGGAAGTAGTAAGACAGTTCTAAGATGCACGTGGTTGGAACATCAGGTGGCGATAGCTGTATATAGAGGTGAGTATGCAAAATCAGACCTTGAAGCAGAAGCCGGAATTCTAGCACGAGTGCAGCATCCCAATGTGGTGACTTTCATTGGATGTGCATACGAGGATGTGGACCAGAAAGGTTACCTTGTGACCGAGCTTATGGAACAAGACTTGGGACAACTGATAAGGAAATCGCGTCGAGGTGAGGGTGAAATGCCTTTCTCTTTATCTGTATCACTGGATATAATACTCCAAATCGTCGAAGCCATGGTCCATATGAGAAAGTGCAGGGTGTTGCACCGGGATCTAAAGCCACAAAACTGCCTTGTGAATATGAAGAAGAGCGGAGTGCAAGAAGACGTGGGGCATAATTACTATGTCGTGAAGCTAATTGATTTTGGGTCAGCCAAACTGCAGGGTCCCGACATGTCCATTGCTCACACAAGAAAGCAGGGATCTACTCCTTACATGGCTCCAGAGGTACACGCTCTGAAAGATGCGTGCCAGTACACCTGGTCRGCAGACGTGTATAGTTTCGGAATGACCTTTTATGAGATCATTTCTGGGCAGTATCCTTTCGAAGGAGTATGCAGAGGACAGGAATTGGTAAACAGAGTTTGTGCAGGAGGGCGGCCGTTGTTTCCAGAAAGTTGTCCGGTGGYTTGGAAGCAGCTTATAGAGAAGTGCTGGCATCAAAACCCAAAACGAMGACCAACCTTCAATTCGATTCGGAAGGAACTAATGGAGTGTTGTGGCAAAGTGGTTGAAAAGTAAGTCAGTGTATATGTATGGACCATTCTGGTATTGCTAGTGACAGAAGGCGTCGCTCGGTCTTACCTTTTACTGCCAGGACTGGAAGATTATATGTGATTTGGCCACGCCTCGGGACGAAGATTCATGTGAGGGATTAAGCGGGCTATCCATTTGTCTGTGACCTTTCTTATGGTGGGAGAGAGTGGCTACTACCAAAGAATGGTTGGCAGGGTCTCGTTGCAGTGTTTGTTACAGAGCTGTGGATTTCCAGCTGCGACGGCAMCTCAGCATGGAGCAGCGTTTGTCTGGATGGTGATGCTCATTTGTAATAAAATTTGGTTCGATAGGATCTCATTGACAGGTTGAGGCTGATCTTTTACCGAATGAAAGTATCTGATGTACCTGTTGGATGGAATTGAATACCCGTACTATCATATATATAGGCTTGGATACTGAGAGTGTTATCTCCCATGTGACCTTCCATCACAAACAAGTAAATATTGCTCTATTGTATTTCGAATCTGGTGTCCATGTTAAGTCTTTCTGCAAGTGTGCTATTCTCTGGGATAGGACTACGAATCTCATAGAATTTCTTGTTTTTTGTGGCAAGCAAATGGGTCAGTACTCTGTGGCGACTTTTGAAGTTCTGATTCACTGGGAAGATAGTCGATGCATCGTTCTAAATTTCTTATGACCGCATTTTTGCAACCAGTGACAATAGATACTTGAACAAGTAGAACCAAGCGTATTGTTCTGCAGGAGGTTCAGATGCAAGTCTTTCCCGGCTTGGCAGAAGTTGTAATTTCTACAAGATCAGACCYAGGGGTACAATATATTCTCAGTGAAAGGAGTAGGACATGGTTTGGCACACTAAAATGGACTGGAAGTACCACGCGCGAAAAAATAGGTACATATATTAAGAACTGATAAAATCTTACCATGAAATCTGAAGAGGGCCACGTCCATAATATGATTTCCCTGACGCACAGGGACACTTTTTGTTGCTGGAATCACAATAACCCCCCGGCTTCCCAAATTGGTTGATATAACGCAAACCTGAGAAAATAATGGTCATATTGGTTGAAATGGAGTATTTAGAGCACTAAAATTGTGACATTCACTTGCCCGGACCTCAAAAATTAGCACTCTGAAGTGGTACGAGTGCCCAATGATATGAAAACAAACAAAAAGTGACTGAGATTGCAACGAAGGCRCTGAAACATGCCGTATTTAAGAGGTTACAATCAATTCCCCATCAGGTTCAGATCCTCACTCACATGATAAAAGATTGAAAAATGTTGACAAAAAATTAACTAATTCAAAAATCTACMCCAAATCAAATTAACATGGTACGAGTATTATCAAAGGTTTGCACTGAACTTAAAACGTACTGCCAGACTCCTGCATAACATTTCCCAGGAMAGCCGCCACCTCTCGTTTCCGGGTGTCCAAGTTGCCTGTGGCACCAAATCCAGGGTACAGAGCTGCCGCTTGCTGGAGGGACTGATGATAAGTGTGAAACTTACGATTCCGGTTGGGAAACAAGGTGTCAAACTTCTGCGGAGTGAGGATGCCGGACCAGCTTGCACCGCATCGGCCAAGCTGCAGCAGAGGCACACCACCGGTCCCACCAATTGCAGGGTGCCAGCTGGGATCGCCAGCTGGTGGTGMCCTGGCAGCAGGCTCATGGTGGCGAAGGATGAACTTGAGATCTTGAGATGAAATACCAAAGTAAGCTTCAGTTATTAAGGTAGAACCACCCATAACCGATCACTTAAGCAATTTTAGACATGATTTGTTTTAATTTGTCATTGTTTGGAGTTTAGAGAGAAAAGGAGTCCTAATTTGATTTACACTATGACATTTTGCACTTCAATTTAGATCTTGGCATGGTGAAAATTTCAAATCTTTTTCATGTATTTTGTATTTGTAAATATGATTATGTCAAATTTTTATGAATCATAGAAGACACAGGAAAATATGAGCATTCAAYAATTTACAGAAAAAAGATCATAAAATGAATTCATAAATCATTGTTATGAAAAAAGGGTGTATATATAATCATTGTTATGAACTTCAATTAAAGTCCCCTCTATATGCCACTTTGTTTGAATGACATTTTTACCTATAATTTTCAAAGATGAAATTGCATAGTTTTTTTAAATCATAAAAATTCCAATTATTTTGTGACAACCTAATATTACTTTAAATTCTCAATTAGAAAAAGCAAAAAATCATATCAAATAGGAACAGCAATTTAAAGATATGCAATTGTTTCCATTGATTGTGTACTATAGTCTAGAAAATAGTGGTGCAAATCAATTTGTAGAGTCATTTTAAAATTGAAAATCAACACTCTTCAAATATAAGCTTTAAGTTTGATTTGCAATTTTAGTTTGTCTTTTCGGAAAAAAATTTAGGAGGAACCAAAATAAATAAAACAAATTCATTATTTAGCTTTCTCAACTTTTACAAAAGTTGTTTTTGATAGCCAAAATTTAGATCAAGAGAAAGCAAAAATTGCCAAAATACATTACACTTTGATCTATAGATTTGACATTAATTTTCTTATATAGAAAAGTCTAGCAAATATCAAAATCATCCAACACATTTYGTTGAATTTATGTCTTAATGACCTCCTCAAAAGAAATTGAATAAAAAAACTATTTATTTCCATCCTTGAAGCCTCTATGAAATCATCCAAAAATCACAGTGTTTTCTGAAGATTTATTAATTGSTTGTAGGAAACCGCGTCTTTTACAGGTTATGAATATATTATAAAGTATAGTCATGTGACAATTCATATTGAATTTTGCATAGATCTTCTTTTTTTTGTTATTTAATGGGGGGGATTCTTACATAAAAGATGYACATATGGATGCTTTCTATACATCTACATAGTCAAATGTTTTAATTCAACACCCATATTTTTCAAACAATTTATTAAATGAAACAATTCACCACAAAATGAAGTCTTGTTTTCTTGAAATTAAAATTTGGTATACTTGATTGGGATTGAGTAAGAATTGAATGTTTCATGATGCAAGGGAAAAAATGCCAATTGTATTATGTATTAAGCAAAATTCCTTGAACATTTGGCATTATGGCATAGTAACATGTCCGTAACATGGTTGCCGGGTACCATAAACAAACTACTGTGGATTCATTTGACTACAACCATTTTATTTATAGATGTACATTGAGTCATTAAGTGCATCGAGTACATATGCAAGTCATGCAACTACAATAAGTAATTTTTGTGCCAAGTACAAACCTTCAATCCTAGCTTATCAACTAACTACAATAACTACAACAAATATATATAGCACAACACTTTATTTATTTTCCTTGCTACTCGTGTCGAGATCCACTACGTACTTCACAATCCTTCCTTGGCTTCAACCTATAATCTCAACCATAGATCATCTACTGTAATAAACAATAAGCCAAACACCCAAAAGTTAAGTCTTAGTCAAAGCCACCACGCGATTCCACAACCCCTTTGCTTTCTTCTTAAACCTCACCATCGTCGCATGAGGGACAAATGTGTTCTCCATTTCACGACATTCTTGGACCATGCTCTTCATAGTTTGAGCCACCTTCTTCAAAGTATCTCCCCGTGCAGCTATCGTTTCATATCTTGCATCAGTCAAGGGACCAACTAACCATGAACTCATGCAATTCACAACATTTTGTCTCAAGCCATGAAGCATCTTTTTGTGCAGATGCAAGCCATCTTTGCTTTCTTGCCCTTGACGTTTCTCAATCTTGTTCCAATCACGTTCTATCTCCATGGCATATTGCTCAAAGCATACGTCCTCAAGAATATCTTTAGCGCAAAGTAAGATGAGCTTTCACCCTGAGTATTTTAGTTCTTAAGACTATATTAGGATGAACTTCTTCACGTAAAGTAGCTTGAGGACCATGAACCAAAGGAGTCTCTTCCGTGGACACTTGAACCTCATCTGGTGGAGTGCAATCCACATTCTCTTCTTTTGGAAGACTTGGTGTCCCTTTTGCAAGCTCTTCAATTTCCTCTACTTGATGCATCTCTTCATCCTCTTTTGCTAAATTGCTCTCTTGATGAGGTGATTTATTTAAACCCAATGGACATGACTCTCCATCCTCACCCTCATCCTTCATTTCACTATCAATTTCCTCCATTTCCTCGTCGGTTTTCTCTTCTTGAGAGTCGTCAGATTCCTCCTCACTATCCTCTATAACCTCTTCTTCAAAGTCGTCAGTTTCCTCCTCATTGTCACTATCCTTTATAACTTCTTCTTCAAAGTCATCAGTTTTCTCCTCATCCTCACTATCCTCTCTAATTGATTTGCCCTTGGTTTCGGTTCCACTTACCCCACGATTTCTTGTTTGAGACAAGCCCTGCCTACTTGAGCGCCTCTTCATTGGAATACACCTTGCCAATCCACTGCTCTCCCCAACCTCCACACCTTTGACTTTGGCTTCAGTAGTAATGCATGTTTTGGACACCATATCAATAAATATGAATTTTCAAAATCTTCATAATAGGAGTGTCCAACGTCAGCCCTAGGCTCCATTCAAGGTGCATGACTAGAAGCATCTCCACCAGTCTTGATATGCAGTTGTACTTGAACCACTACAAGAGAAAGGGGTGTTTTAAGTATAGTCCTAGAGATAAGATTTTCAATAATGACCTATAAAGAATCTTTTAAATAAGAATTTACTAGAAACCGAGCTAGACATGTGTTTTTGGTAAATTCTTACTTAAAAGACTCTTTATAGGTCATTACTTAAATCTTATCTCTAGGTTTATACTTAAAACACCCCTTTTTCTTGTAGTGAACCAACGTTTGTAATTATAAGAATTTGCATTATCATAAAATTAGAGTATAATGAAGAACATCCTACACTGAATAGGGATATTGAAGGGACCCATATTAATTAATTGACACTCCACACTATATAAATATCTACCTTTGTTGTACATCAATAGCGACTAAAGTGTCCGGGTGTTGTACATCATGTTTGGAACATCTACAGTTTTCCTCATTAAGTCCCCTTAATTGTTTGGTCTCCTCAATACCCCTATTTAGTGTAGTGGTTATCAGTCAAGCTCCTCTTCACTCTATTCATCTGTGTGTATCTTTATATGCAAATGATTTGCAAGACAAAAATATATCCAATGGCCAACCAGTCTGGCATGGTTAGAATTTGAAATAAGTTCGTAATTACTTTCAACAAGTATAGATGCACACATACTCCAATCCACTCAATTCTAAATGGAAATGTTGATGAAAATCCACTACGAACAAAYTGCTGTTGAAAGTGAGTTACAGTCCTTCAAAGAAAATCTTAACCCTAGAAGGACGCCCGGGGCCTTGTGAAAATTATCATTTCTGAAACCATGGGAACAATCCATATTAAAAAATTCAAAAGAACTCATTTGAAGTCAAAGTCAGTAGAAGACCCTTTTCACACAAAATTCGGAGGATGAATAGTTGCAATTGTGTCCCACACGAAAATATACTCTGTCATCCATCGGACACTAAATGTCAGCAACGTCCTTCTTGGGTTAAGTTTTTTGGGCCATATTCTTGAGCCTTGTCCAGACTTGATTGTTGTTCGTGCACATATATATATATATATAATAGAACCTCTCTAAGTGGCTCCTCTATAAGCCAATAAACCTCTATTAACCAAAGTTGTCACACAGGTCCTGGGCTGGGCCACGTTACAAAGGTTGTGACTAAATCTAGCCTCTCTTAGCCAATAAACCTTTGTAAACAAATATGTTAAACTGGTCCGGGACCTATTGAGTAAGTGAGGTTCTACTGTATGCGGTTCAGAATTTCTWAAATGGAAACGTCTTGCATGATTTAAGTGCCTACAAACAACAAACTCAAGGTTGTTAGTATCATGAGCTCGCAATTGAAAAATATTATACATAGCCTAACATTGGTCAAGAACCGGGTTTGAACCCACCACTTCACCCCTACCAACCTAAAACTTAACCTACACACCAACATTTAAATATCTTGTTAAATGAATCTTGAATTTTTTATTTCATTATCCATTTACACTTTGGTATATTTAAATTCAGCGGACTTTGGTAGCCATTTTGGCATAGTAGAATGTTGTTGTTTTCTTTAAACTTTGAGCTAAGAAAAGCTGTCTCAAATCAAGATAAATTTTACATCCCCAAATTCGTTTGTGATTTTGAGCCTCCAATCRAATGTTATGGACCAAAATCAGAGAAGATGTTTGAAAATGTAAAAAAAGAAATGTTCCTTTCCACCACCCTTCAATTTTTGTCCATAACTTTTAATTGGAGGCTCAAATCACAAATGGATTTTTGGAAGTGAAATTTGGCTTGATTTGACAACTTTCATTGGCTCAAAGTTGTCTATAAAAATGTTATTTTACTATGCCAAAATGACCTCCAAAGTCTGCTGAATTGAAAAAACATTGAATTTTGAATTATTAAGTAAAACAAAAAAAAACTCATTACACTTAGAATTCCGATTGTGGTCTTTTAACTCCTAAGTGCCCAAGGCACCAAATTTGGGTGTCAACAATATTTTGAGGTTAAATTAAAAGTTATGAAGCTACTATTTTTGATGGTTTGTATTCTTGAAATATTCTTTTTGAAATCTAATTTTAGCATCAAAAATCCAATTTGAAAATGAAATGATTATGATTTTTCTATTTAAGATTTTGTGCAAGGGTGTGTATTGGTAATCTTCATTTTCTTATGTTGAGCACTCTTGGAAATGAGTGTCAAATAAATTAAAACTTGGAGAAAAGTTGTGTGCTTGTATGCCTTTTAACTTTGGATATTTTATTAACAATCCTATTGAAAGTAGGTAAAAAGAATTTAAAGAACAATTGCATCTTCATGTCATGGCTACCTCAAACCGCCCATCCAAAAAAAATGGCTTTTTGAGACATAACCTTCACTCACAAATGCAATTTAGCTTGGACATGATGTGCAACTTTGAACTAAGAACTTGGATCCAATTTGGATTGGTTTGAAATTTTCTACGCATTGAGCTAGTAGTAAAACATATTGAAAATGTAAGACAATAATAATCAACACTAACGCTTTATAAAAATACAAAACAATTATAAAGAGGATCAAACCATTTGTAAGGTAGTCTGCTCTTAAAGCGATCATGCTACAAAGGTACATTTTGCTTTCTTCAATGTATCAGTAGTGTACATTTCAAGAGGTGGTCGCTTTTAGTGACCACTGCAATACAACTTCAAAAATTGTCACTAATTCCTTGAAGCTCCGAAAAATATGAAACAACTTGGGTTAGATGCCAATTCCTTTTTTCTTCCTATGAAAATTTACTAAAACTTGTTTCAGAGAGTTTAGCTTCCCTGAAAACGCAATTAGCTCTTAAATGGTCGCAATCTACCTAACTATATTTGTAATTAGTCTTACTCCATTAGATACATGTTTGATACCTTGGAAAATTTCTTTTCTTTATGAAGCAGTCAGTGCATGAGAAACATAATAAGCTAGAGTAATTTACACTCCACAAGCAACGAATAGTCACAGTCACTAGTAAGGGAGTCTGCTCTTAAAGCGTCCATGCTCTAAAAGTGATCATGATATAGAGGTACATTTTGCTTTCTTCAATGTACCAGCAGTGTACAGTTGAGGAGGTGGTCGCTTTTAGTGACCACGTCATTACAACTTCAAAAATTTGTAACTAATTTCTTGAAGGTTCAGAAAATATGAAACAACTTGAGTTAGATGCCAATTCCTTTTTTCTTCCTATGAAAATTTACTGAAACTTGTTTCAAGGAGTTTAGCTTCCCTAAAAACGCAATCAGCTCTTAAATGGTTGCATCAAGAGCAGTCTACCTTACTAACTTAAATAAGTGCATGATTTAGACGCAACTCAGGGACTTTCAATCTTTTGAAGGTTGCAAAATCTTATGCAAAATCCCTTTAACAAACGATAACAAACGAACAAGGTGTCATGAGGGAAAGAAGAGGTGCTTTGAAATGAGAGGTACAAAGTGTCTACAATGTAAGTTTTGTTTTTACCAGTGTCCCCCTTGCTGGGCTCACTGTACAGGCTAGATTTAAAATTGGAAAGAATTACAGACAATTCTTATATATATTAAAATTGAGATAATTTTATTTACACATTAAGGTAGCCCGCTCTTAAAGCGCCCATGCTCTAAAAGCGATCATGATGAAGAGGTACATTTTGCTTTCTTCAATGTACCAGCAGTGTACATTTCAAGAGGTGGTCGCTCTTAGTGACCACTGCATCACAACTTCAAATTTTTTTAACTAATTCCTGGAAGGTCCAAAAAATATGAAACAACTTGGGTTTAATGCCAATTCCCACGAAAATTTATTGCAAATTGTTTCAAGGAATTTAGCTTCCTTGAAAACGCAATCAGCTCTTAAATGGTCGCTTTCAGAGCAGTCTACCTTATCTTTCAATAAGTTACAATAATCTGATTTTGCTGGCAGTTCTTTTTTTAATTAGCAATGTAAGGTAAGACATCCCATAGTGGGCAGAATTTGGAGTTTGGCCTCAGGCTACTGTTGAAATTTTTCAAATTTTTCCCCACTTAAAGACAAGTGTGAGAAACAGCAATTGCAATTGATATTATATTTTTTCAATAAAGTATTAATTTGCTAGGAATTTTTGATGTGTTCAGTTGTCCATGGCCCAACAGGGTATGTAGACCACCCCATAGCTAACAAAATCTGAATCCATCATGGTCATCTCACTACCTAATGCAATCACAATATTTTCTAACATGACATGCCTACAAAGTCAATCCTTGTAATGAATTTCACATTGAAAAGTTGGAAGTGCCTTATGTGGTCACTAATCACTTCACCACTATCATGTAAGACATTGATTGTGGTCCAGATCTGACAAAACTAAAAGAACTACAATGGGGCCACTTCATAGGTGACCACTATGGAAGAAATAACTGCAATGGGTTGTCTTACCTTACTAGTGTATAGAGAAAGAGTTTCTGCACACTTGAAAAACATTAAAGTTTTGTCAGTCAATTATAGTAAAGCTAAAATCTAGCTAATTAGTGGTAATTTGACATGTAGGTTTTCACCTAACTAAAGTTTTTTTGGGCCAAAAATAAAACAACTAGGTTGCCCCTCACTCCACACTATATAAATATTTACTATACATGTACAAGAATGCACTATTTTCGAATTAGTTATTGGTGTAGTTGGGACTCATGAACCTCCATGTGTAGAATTGGAAGTATTTGTAGAAATATCTGTTGACTTTGATGTACAAGAATGCACTATTTTCGAATTAGTTATTGGTGTAGTTGGGACTCATGAACCTCCATGTGTAGAATTGAAAGTATTTGTAGAAATATCTGTTGACTTTGATGGCATATAGAGTAACTTTCTTGGGGTAAGGCAACCTAATTGTAAAGGCAACCTAATTTCACTATTTAGTGTACATAACAACTGCTACTGTAGTAAATGTGTCTTCTCACTCCCAAGAGATGACTACTGTTTTATTATTTGAAGTTSTACTTGCACACTGAGGTTATTCTGTATGCATGAAATGAACACCATAGCTTCATGGAAGCTTCAGCAGTGCCTCCAAATGCTACAGAAGAACCCTAAAGACGGTCCTCTTACTGGATGCAGACACAGTTCAGAAAATTCAGCAAAATTCATACATCATAAGGGTGTGCACAACTCATCTAGAAGTTATAATGGAGTAGAAGTAGACCACAAGAATGGTCGTTCTACGGAAATTTGCAAAATATAGCAGTATGACAAGATGTACATGACACACACCAGACAACCCATGCAGAGATCTAATTCTCTTGGTCATCCAGATGATGTCTATTTTCTTGTATAAGGCCCAAACAATGACTACCCTGTTGTGACAGTAGGGAGATCATCACTCTAGAGTTCCATGCTGTAAAATTTGACAACTGAGAACTTCACCAGTATGTGCTGAAATGTGAAGWAGCTCATGTCAACAAACGTAAAGCTTTGGACTCCATTCGCCCAAAGAGCCTCCCCTAAAAAATTTAACGGCGTATTTGGTGGACAAAGAATCCACCGAATAGAAGAGGGTAAAAGAACTTTCTGGACCGGTTACTTCACTTAAAAGATGGAAGAAACCAGAGGGAATTGAAAATGTATGCTACTGGAAAAAGCTAGAAAGCTAAATGATTCTTCTGTTTCGTTTTTTTCATATTCAAGAATAAAAAGAAAGGTAGACTATAGATAAGATGGTCATACTGATACGATGCTATCTGGCTCGGATGAGAGTACTGGTCCATGAATTGAACGACGTACGCGGTGACTTGTTGGCGAAGTCGAGATGATCGATTTGAACTCCCAAAGAATTTAGAGTGTCGCACATCTGTTGCACTCGAAGTGGATAGTTCATGATCTCATCCAATCCTGCTGCAAGATCTTTCTGGCCTGCTTCTTGCCATCTGAAAACGTCACAACGAATAGTAATTAGTCAAAAGCTCTGGAAACAGAACACCAAATGCAAAACCGACGTACACATAAGTGAAGAAGTAACTGCATCAGAATAGTTTGAAGAGATGTACGAACTACAAAGTAAATTGGGCACTCTTTCATGACAATGTCTCAGGGGCACAAATGAGCTTTTCTAATAGAAGTGTCATGCATGCTCACAACTTGCCCGATCCCACGTTTACATAACTGGGTAGATTCCGGGGACAGAATGATAACAGAGAGTGATTTGAGAGGGTTGAGGAAAACGCATTGAATACCTGTCAAGGTCAGTGACAGCAACAACGGCAACGCGGGTAGTGACATTCGGACTGCTGCAACTGGAYTCCATGTTACGAAGCTGCCGGATCAAGGCATAATCTTCATCTCGTGCAGCATTCAGGTTCACAAAAACCACAGAGAATCCTTCCGGGTCTTGCATGCTCTGCTCAAAYACATACAGCGCTTCACTCCCGCTGCTTGTACAGGAAACTTCAAACCCGCAACGCTCGAGCACCAGAGTGAGGGACTTGCGACCSCGGGCATAGGAGTCGATCACCATAGCCCTTGCTTGAGTCAAGCTGCTACGACCCAAACTGTTGCTAGCGCCGGAGCTCTGCTCGCTCTTGCACCAATCCTGCGAACTGATCGACGTGTTGTCAGCCTCGTAGGCGATGTTGGCTGGGTCACCATACATGTCGATGACGTCTCTGACTGCACCGAAGTAAGGAGACGGTGGCTGCTCCAGTGCAGCCAAAAAGAGATCCTCTCGAGGGCTGTCGTAGCTGTTCACCTGCTCCTCCTCCAAGTCCAAAATGCTCATCTGGTCCATCGCGCTCACATTGCAGTCCAGTTTCAACGCTGGCTGCTCCGGCTTGGGCGTGGGGCCTAAAGGCATGATCACGCAAACAACGCCAGTAATGGCGTCCACACCGTCTGTTCGCGCACTTGCCATMAGCACGGCGTTCATGTTCTTGCCCCACTTGGTCTTCAGGCTCCAAATCTCCTGCGCCGAGTCCTGACCCTCCAGCGCCGCCTTCAGAATATCATCACACTCCCTGAGAAAAAAGGAACCGCACACGGTTAAGATTCCGGAAGGAGCAAAACGAATGACTTTCACAAACTCAATACGTCTTGGATTGATTTGAAAATTTTACCGTAGAAACTAGACTAGTATGCGCAACTTTTACAACAAGTTTTATTGAAATCGGACAATGGAAGCAAAAGTTAGAGCACTTCAAAGTGGACTGCTAGACTGTGTGAGGCCACTTTTGGGCCCCATGGGCGTTGAGGGGTTAAGCTGATTGGATTAAAGATTTTTGTGCAATTAAATGACAAATCAAAGTTTCTTTCACTTGTACTTTTGTCAACTCAATTTTTCATTCATAAAAGACAAACATATTGCTTCCCATTATTGTCCCTAGGAGGAAATTTTCTCTTCCATTGGACTCTAATGTGGTTCTTTGGATTGCCTAGACGATTGCAACAATAATCTAAAAGCATCCCTTCAAATTGTGGAATAATAAAGGAAATTTTGTCCAAGTGTCTAAATTGCATTGAGGTGTTCCTTGAAGGTATAAAACCTAGATTATTTAACACAATTCCATAAGTTAGGTTGTTTTTATGGTCTTGTTTGTTTATTTTATTTGTTATGGTGAGATCTTCTGRATCATGCATCCCATGGTGAAGTTCTTTGTATCGTTGGAAAGCTCTATGGGGAGGTGCACGGGCTTTGTTTCATGGTGTTTGGATCTACAGTGTCAAAGCTATTGAGTTTCAAAAACAGTTATTCTTAACTTTTTTAAACAATACTTTTAATTTTACTAAAATTGTTCCGTGGCAATGGCCCAACCAAGGGGCCAGGGCAAACTACACCCCTTATTGCTCTATGAGAAGGTAAAAATAAAAATTTCCCCCTATTTTGTGCCACATGAATTTTGTATTTCTTCACCATCCCTTTCAAAATTGGGTCCTCTGATTACAAATATGAATTGAAAATCTGCAAATTTCTATCATAGGTGGCAAATAAAAATATCCAGTGTACTCTCCAGGAGTAAAAAGAAAGGGTCAGGCAATAAGGGGGTCATTTCGCCCTGGCCCACTCAGCCAGGGCACACACAGGTGAGGCAAGTGCCCATGCTGATCCCCTCAGTAACTTACTACCCAGCCAGAGGTAACTTACTACCCAGCCAGAGGTAACTTACTACCCAGCCAGAGGTAACTTACCGGTCGTTTTCGGAGCGCGCGGTGCAGTTACCTATGCCCGCCCTGGCTAGTTTGTTCAGCTCCTGTCGAGAGTACTGTAAGGTAAGGTAAATCCCTTGCCTGCTGTTTGCCATGCGCGGTTCCAGCAGACAAGGCAAACTGACCCCCACCTCCGTGGCAGTCCGGATTCCCAGTGGCCGAGACGCCAACAAGCAACTGAAACCCCCCCCAGCCCCCCCCCTTCCCCTCCCAGTCCCAGTGGCGGAGGAAGGGAAGTTTAGGGGGACCCATCTTGACCCATTCCGGTTCAGTTTGTCATGCAGAGCAATATATCGTGCCAACGAACTGGGCCCCGCAGGCTAGATTTACCGCTGGGGAAAACGCAGGAATGTTTTATTTTTTGCACAATTTTTGTTTTGCAATTTCTGAATTCAGATTTGCAATCAGAGACCCCAAATTAGCTATGGCGTCTAGAGAACATACTCTAGTGACTGCTCAATACAAGGGGCTTTTATTTACTTTTATGCTCAAACATTACCCTGCCAAGCCCAGTTTGTTGGCACAATTTATTGCTCTTCGTTTGTCATGCAGCCCAACGCCCCCTCCCCGCAAGATCTCATGACCAAGCTTCAAATAGGCTACACTAAACAAATAGTGAAATTAGGTTGCCTTGACATTTTGGTTGCCTTACCACAAAAGTTTCTCTCCAAGCTACAAATATTTGTGC
This sequence comes from Pleurozium schreberi, assembly GCA_006891605.1. NCBI lineage: Eukaryota > Viridiplantae > Streptophyta > Bryopsida > Hypnales > Hylocomiaceae > Pleurozium > Pleurozium schreberi. The sequence goes on from VACF01002328.1 coordinate 49,795, forward strand.
AAATACTTCCATTTGTACACATGGAGGTTGATGAGTTGCAACTACACCAATAACTAGCTCAAAGTAGTGCATTTTTGTCCAATAACAATAATTATTTATGTAGTGTGGAAGGTCAAGAAATTAGTGAGGGACAACCTAATTTCACTATTTTGTGTAGTCACCCGGACTAATACCTTAACTCTGGAGCATGCCGATGTCCAAAAATTGAACAATGAACAGATTGAAATTGTAGTTTCATCCTCTTAACTGCTTGGATGAAAGTTTTTCTAATTTGTAGAGATACTAGATCAAATTGTTGTTCTATTTAACCCCTAAAGTCCCATTGGCCCTACGGCGGCCAAAATGCAACTTTGGGTAGGCTCGTACGGTCTCAATATTCATTGTAATTTTTTGAAACTTTTTGTGAAGATAGAAAATCACATTAGCTTTGTGGGAATATAATTTTTATTTCAATTGGTGCCCGGGAACAAAAGTTATGGCACAAAAGCCAAAAATGGAGATCGGCGGGCAACACAAAAAAAAATCACAGAAAGTCAAAATTAAATTTTTTAAATTTTTTCCTAAAATATTACATTTTTGTGTATATAAAAATATTTCATTCATTCTATTTGGATTAGTAATGAAAAAGTTATGAATAATCTTGTTTTTCGGGCAATCTAAGCAATTTCTTGGAAAAATAACTTATAGGATTCATTTTTGAATGCAATTTTCATCAATTTTCAAAAAAAATTGTTGGACAAGGTGAAGTTTACTTTTTAGAACAATCTCACCATTGAAATTACTATGTTTCAATCCCATCTTAGAGCTATTAACCATTTAGTTTTTCTTTCAATCTTGGACCTACTTCTACTTTACAATTTTTTAAAGAATGAAGATCAAGTGTGTGTTTTTTGAATTTCTTTTTTAGGCTTTCAACCCAATTTTTCAACATAAATTTGTTTTAATTCAAAGTCCGTAGTGCAAAAAAAAATCCACAAATGGCGGTCAAAGTCATCTGATATTGCAGACCGTAGTTCAAGAAAACTTTCTTTTTCAACTTTGAATGCTAATATCTTCCAATCTATACGATCAAACTTCACGATTTTTTACCACATGATCTCAGATAAGCGAAGTACAAGATCTTACAATTAGATTTCAAGAAAATATTGATTTTCCTTTCTTGGATGAAAATAGATAAAATGGCAGTTTTGAGTGGTTTGGGGCAAAAAATGCGCTTGGGACTTTCGGGGTTAAAGGTTAGACTTGGTGTTACTAGAGCACAATTTTTTTTTAAATTACCATTGTGCAAGTATGTCAAGTGGTTGACTAGGCCTAAATTGCATTGACTTTAGTTCAAAACTGGATTTGCCAAAAAATGGTTATAAATTTTAAGAACATAAAAATTCCAAAAAATCACCATGTGAAGAGAACCTCATTTCAAATCCATTCCAACAAATTTTACTCCAAAAATGGTAATATTATGCTCGTTATCGAATTTTGAAGAAACTTTGAAATTTCCCTTTCAAAATTTATAAAAAAAATATTGGTGATAGCATTGGTGAATCTAACCGTACGGATGAAATCTACAACTCCGAGTCTAAAACTTTTATTTCTATATCAATTCCAAATTATGCTTCCAAACAGCACTTTATAATGATTTTTCTCTAAAGTCATCAATTTTGGGGATGAATCAGGACGCTCGAATTGGCTGAAATGGCTGAAACGTAATTACGACTGACGAAGAACGAGACTGAAGGGTCGTGGTTGTGGATGGCACTGAATTATTGCTGGCAGTTGGACGGGCCAGATGGCAGGCATTCAACACCCCGGAAGTCGCAGGCCGTCGGTCGTTCGTGCCGGACGGATTATCCGTAGTCGTCCGACGGAGCCTCGGGACGGAGAGATGGGCCATTGGGCCGCAGCGGGGAACGGCGCTCTCTGCGGAGAACGTGGGAACGGACGGAGGATATTAGTATGACAGGATTGGGGGCATGGGGGAGAGCATGCAATATCGTACTTTAATAAGCTAAACTGGGACATGCAAGTGGGCTGGGGGTGAGGGGTCTGAGAGCGGCGGGCTGGGCGGGGGAACGGAAGCCGGTGAACTGGTCTGGGGTCAGTTGAAGGGCCCTTTTCTTTTGGGGGCAAAAAAAATAACCCCGCCCACTACAATTAGCACGCTCAAATTTTCCATCTAATTTTGAAGGATCCTCAATTTCCTTGTTTCCGCTCACCTTTGCTCACCAAATGGACCCTAAAATTGTCAGCTGACCACTTATCAAGTTGAACAAGAATGGTGTGACGGTGAGCCTCTGTCGATGGTGAACAACAATATTGATAGTAATATCAAACCGAAAATAAATAGTGGGGGAATTGATATAAGGAGATTTCATGTTAGAAGGCAAGTATTGAAACTATTCCCATTAATTGATAACAAGATGTTGGTAAGGAATTTGTAAAAAAAAAAAAAAATTTAAATGTCTTATTAGAATAAAGATTAATACTATAAGATTAATACTACAAAGATTAATGTCTTCATCTATGGCTAGTAGAGACACACCTCTCTTCAAAAAGTGCTATTCAAAAAAATCACGCTAGTAAAGAGAAGAGGTCCGCCTCGGGAGCCCTATTTTGACCTCTTTTCTGTTTTTAAGCCGTTAGCAAGCTAAACCGCACAACCCAAACATGTTGTGCAATGTCAATGCTGTTGTAGATGGGATTTGGACTTTCGTAAAGCAAAAGTCAATGCGGAGTCGATGCCGTAGTCTCTGTCCAAGGACAAAAACTAAACCTAGGATCAATAGTGATTTCAAAGGCCATTCCTCAACACACTTGGGTTGGGGCTCAAGAGAATATTGTGAAGCGTCAGTGGCACTTATTTGAAGAGTGTTAGAGCATCCCCACTGCGAGGCGCCAATGGATCTTAACACATGCAATGGCCGGGCCAGATCTAAGAAATTGTCCCACTGCACACACTCCAAGCAAAAAAGATGACTCGATTACTTCAATAAGTGAAGAGGGCACGGGCAAATAGTGAGTCTTGGGTGTGGCTAGCTAAGCAATTTAAAAGTCCTTTTGACTTCATGTTTATCAAAGTATCTCTTCAAAAGTTGAAAAAATTCTTCTCAATATAAAAAAATAATAGCAAGGAGTGTATATTTTACTACTTGACAAGTCTCCCTGCGGGTAAATGCCTCTTCAAGCAAAATGTTTGCTTGAATAAGGGACTCCAAACAACAAATATTCCTTGTTTGATGTCCATGTTCCGTGCGTAGCAGTGGCAATGCTCTTAGATCTCTAACACATAAGGGCGCCCATGCTCTTAACCCCTAAGTGCCCTAGGTGGCCAAAATGTCCCTACATAGTTTAAAAGACCAATTTGAAGTGTTGTAACTTTTGCATCCAATGTCCAAATTTAATAGACTTTGCTGAAAAATTTGCATTCTCTCGTCTAGTTCATGGGGTGAGTATTTCTTATCAATCCAAGATGTATTGATATTTTGGGAGCTACTCAAAGTTTGCAAGGGCAATTTGCGTTCACTAAACTAAACTCCATTTTGATGGCTTCCACTTKAGTGGCTTGCAATTGCTTCCTTAGATCGCTTCATACAATGTTTGTTTTCAATGAAATTGTTTTGGGTTAGATTCCACGTGAAGTCTAGTTATTGTGGTAAAATTTTCACGTTGACTCAACTTGTTTTCAATATTTTGGAGCCATTCAAAGTAAGAAAAAAAAACATTTTTGGATACCACTAAACTTTGGAATCTTGTTTTTTCTTCATTCAATATTTGTTCCCAATTAAAAAAAAATTGGAAAGTTGCACAAACTAGTTTGGTTTGTGTGGTTAAAATTTCATATCAATTCAAAGAAATTATGAGTGTTTCAAAAGCATTTCAATAGAAGGAGGTTCAACCTTAGATGGTTTTTTTGCAACTTTTATTTGTTCATTAAGAATATTTTCAACCCTACAAAGGGCTGTTAAGACTTCATTTTTGGGACCCGCAGTGCTAATACAAAAAAAATAAAGAAATAATTTTTTTTGGAAAAAAAATACTAAAAAAATTTGAAAAAATAAAAAAAACAGTCAATCTGATGTGGCGTTGACGTGGCACCAGTGGTGCTACGTCAAATTCCAAATTTTGAAAAAATAATAAAAAATAATATTTTATATATATATTTTTTTGTATTTGCACCACAGGGGTGCAAAACTCGCAGTCTCTTGGAGGGCTGAAAATTTTCCTAATGTACTTTGGTACACTTTCAAAGCCATTTTGTAAACATAATGAGTTATTTGAATGACACCACTATGTTTATATGTTGGTTTTGAAGCACTTTATAGCTTAAAGTTTTTTTTACGTTTGAGTAGGTTTAGAAATTAATTTTCAACTCCAATGAGTTTATGGGAAAATTTCAATATCTTTTTTCAACACCAAAACATTATACTTTTGCAATTTGCTTGGCCAAATGGCTCCAAATTTGATTCACATCATCTATGACACATACACATCATCTATAAGATTGTCCGGTTAAGACTTTATACCTTAGTCACCTATAGACCTAGAACAGTTCGAAAGCAATGATGTTTTTGAAACCCAAAAAATCTTAAAGGGTAAAGTGGTGGAGGGGTCCAAAAGCACCTATCTCTAAGTTGATCCACATATTGACACCTATGAAATATTTTTCAATAAGCTAATATTAGAAATCAAATGGAATTGACATTGAACCAAAGTAGTTTCATATTTTTTGGAACTTTGTGAAATTAGCTATGAAAATTGAAATTGGTAACTTATAAAACACTACAAACGTCCAATCCACAATATATTCAATTTTGGCACATTTTTTAATGCAATTGGCAAATTGAAAAAAACAAACTATATCTTTTTGTTAAAAAACCACTTTAGAGACTAGTCACTTTATGGACCTCTTACGTTAACCTTTCAAATGACTATTAAGTCCATTCAAAATGCAATATGATTTTTTTTGGTATATTTGACATATAAGACATGTACATAAATTGAGGTCTAGAGTATCAATAAGGCTTTGTATTTATGTTCAATATGATTAAATAACATTTGGCACTTCCAATTTGGATCATTATTGCATGTCTTACATGTCTCAAATGCCAAAAATTGGTCATGTRTTCAACATCATGGTGTCAAATTTGAGCATTATAAGATTGAGATGTTAATTTCAAGATTAAAAATCACCATATATAACAAAATATTCAACTTTAGATTGAGTAAAATGGACTTTCAATGCATTTAATCCTAAAACACTATAGAGGACAGAAAGAGTTTGATGTATGACTTTCCAAATTACTAGATAAACAAAAAATGCACCTATCAATCCTGAAATTAAATTAGTTTTGGCAAAGTACCTTGGAGATAGGTTCGGATGAAGAATTAATCTTTGCTTTGCCCAAGAAAACTAATTCTATTGGATCTATTTCATTCTTGCAGCTAGCCACCGATTATGATCGTATCGAATTTGCATTGTTCACAAATTTGCTTCCAATGAGATTCTTCATGAATTGGGCATTGTATAGTAAAGTAGGTATTCCCTAATATGCCACTAATCCAAAATTGCTATCATCCCTCTAGGCACATCTCTAAAATCAATATGTACCTTTGATGAAGAAATGATTTTGGAACCTCTACCAAAAATTCTTTGACCCTTTATACTTTGGCATACAATATACAAATACTATTTTTTGGCGTTTTGAACTTCTTTCACTTGTCAACAAGAAAATATGAAAAATTGGCTAGTCTAATAATAGTAACTAGGCATAGTAGCAAAAAATTCCAGTTTAGAGGTGCCTACCTTGTTAAATCATGCCTACGCTGCCAATTATGAAATAATGTTTTTTTTGGAACAATATTTGTCACAAGCCTTGAGAACACTAACTCAATTCCAAAAGGAAGAAATGCAAATATATTTCACTCCCCAAGATACCCTTGCTACCAAACAGTCGCACTTAACCCTTGAAAGACGGATTGATGGCCGTAAAAATCATACATTTTTGAAATCGTGTGACATCATCTACTTTGAGAAGCCAAATATACTCAACAGAAGTCAAAGTACTAGAAAAGATCTTCACTTTCCACTCCTAATACCAAGGATGAAAAGTTGCAATTCTGTCCTATACGGTTTGATTCCCCGTCATTCATCGGACGCAAAACATCCGCAACGGCGTTCAAGGGTTAAAATATGCCCCAATTGAACATTTCTCGTCATCCTCTCCCATATCACAAGACATGCTTGCATTGGAAATTGAGTACCATCAGTGTGCATAACCTCCATTTTTTGAGGCAAAGGCCCATGCGAGTTCAGTGAATTGGGAATCAACACGGAATTGGGATTTAACCCCTTAGGGACCAAGGGTAGTTGAGATTTCCAAAATTGTGAAGATGCATTATCAAATGAGGACTATTTATTAATTATTAAAAAGTATGATCCATCAATCATATCCATATGGTTAGATCAACAACTAGTATTTTTCAAAACCAATAATTTTTTAATAAAATTTGCAGCCAAAATTTAAAAAATCCTTCTAAAATCAATTATTTACAATGTATTTGGGTCTTTGCAAGAAACACCTGCCATTTTGTGAACACTTTGGCTACAGTACTCATGATTTTTCAGGAACTCTGTAAAATTAGAAAAATAATTTAATTGAAATTACTAAAAAATTTGAAAGGCAAAAAGTGCTCCGGACCCATAGCCGATCTCTAGACTCTTCCATTTCCGATCATTCAAAAAACTACTTTTCAACTCATTGCTTCTTACTTTTTTTTGCACTACTTTGGAACATGTATCATGAACTTTTAGTCCCAACCTTGAAAAGATGAAAAAATCCCATTTTAGCCTTGGTTGGAAATAAATCAATCTATGGTTGGCTATGGGGCACTCGTTGGTAATGGGTGGTTCTACCTTAATAATAGTAACCAGATACAATACCAATTGATGGTGCTTTTGGGTGTACCCACTTTAGGCAAGAATTTGTAGCAGTTGATTTCTGAAAGGGGTAAAAAATAACTGTAGTTACCTTATTGTAAGTGAATGAATGGGTTGTTGTTTAGGGTTTGACRGAAGATAAGCGTAATTTATGCCAGTTTATAGAAATATCTCTGGGGCTGCAGAATATCCACCTTCCAGCCCACTTGCCAATGGTTGATGTCAGCTGCTGTTGTTGCATGATGCTGCCTCAAAGGGGCCTATTCGAGGTTCTCAATCAAGTTGAGTTCATTGATCACAAGCCTTGTGTCCAAATATTGGGGACCACAACAATCTTGTMAAAAACGCATCACAATCATTTGCGTACTCTACTTACTAGTTGTACAAAACTACAAATGTTAGGGAAAGGATCAACTGCATTGGAATTAGAATTCAAGAGTAGARAAAACGGGGCCACCAAGCTTCAATTCGAGAGCGTGGCCGGTTTCAAATACCAATACAATTTGTGCTCATCACAACACTGTTTACCAATGAGGCAAGGATGCCTATTGCATTCTTGAAAAGGTGACYCCWACAGTGAACAAAATGGTCTTAYTGATGGCTCCTAAGTCAATTTGAACTCTTGAATTGATTGGAATTCCTTCCCAAGAATCAAGGGAGGCATAACAACTTTCCAGCATGGGGAGAACCATTGTTTGGTTGTACGAGGTTATGGTATGGCCTATGGAATCATGCTCTCATATTGTAATTTGRTGACCTAGAGTGGTACAAATTTGGGTTGCAAACATGATGGAAATGATCCATAAGAAGACCAACATGATGAACTTGACTATTAGTGGGGTTTTTGGTAATCAATTTTTTAATTAACACCGCCCAAGTTTCCACTAGTGCCATGACCTCCTTTCTACCAATGCTTGGGAATGGGATTATCTGAACAGGGATTGAGAAGCACTTTAAGAGCCTATTTGTTTGGTTTTACCATGTGATAGCAAGATAGAAACATGAACTACATTAGATGCTTCTTTGCTAGGCTTGAGATGATTGGTCTCACTCAAACTTTCACAAATGGAATAGTGGTACAAAATCACACTACTTTTTCTTTCGTAACAACAATAAATTTTAGGACCTTTCACACTACGCCCTAAATCCCAACTTTTTAAATTCTAGTTTAAGGCCAATTTCCAACTTTCTTGGATTGTAGATCAAAGAGGTCAATAAAATAATAATAAATGTGGGACTTTGGAAACATAATTGAAGAAATTTTCAATCAACAAGGATGCCTTATATGGTGTCTTATTCTTTATTTTTTATTCGAAAAAATTGTTTGAACTTCAAGGTCAAATTGGGTATCCATTTGTCTAGTTCTGATTTGTCCTACTTCCTTCACGCCAAACTTCCCGACAGTATTGTCATGTACTCATTTTAGAGTTATGTGGGACATAGTATAAAGCTCTAAGTCTTACTTTTCTACTTCACCAATCAGATTTTGAGAATTAGTATGATTTTGGATTATGGACTTGGAATGCAGTATGAAGTGGYATTTAGGTAATAATTACTCCCTCTCTCCCTTTAAAAGCCTCTAAATCAGGCACAATTTGCATCCCACAAAAAAGCTCCATTTACTAATTTCTACCAYTGAATAAGTGTTGATTGTATTCARTCATTCAATTGCCTTGTGGGGGCAAGTGGTAAGCTATTAGAGAGCATTCTTCTCCTAGCAAGCTTGTCCTTGCCCATATGAGACACTTTGTACTTGTTGCTTTCTCAAATTATTGTGTAGACAATGGATTTGGCGACCACTGTGGTGTTGTTAAGATTTGTTCATGAAGTCAACCAAATTTCTTGTTGCATTGGGAGCAGATATTTCTAGCATCCCATTGTTGCCACCAAGTTTAAATCATCAAGAATGACAAATTGAMAACATTCAAAAACAATACTTAAATATGATATTTTCACAARGGAGGTGGGTTCCTCAACGATGGTGTCCAAGCTAGAGATTTTGGATAGATTTTGGGGATGGRTTACCAGTTCTTGAATGCATTTATCACTAACACAAAAACTACAAATTTATAGTTAATTTGTCATAAGGTTTCCAAAGGGACAAACGGAGTATTAAGGTAACTCAACCTTTGACATGCATAACAAAGGACATGCCTAACGCAATCTCAAAAACTCTTGTACAATATATTTTATAAGATACATGTACATGACATAGACTAAGTACTTATGTAGCATTTTACCTCTCTTGACATCAAGGATTATGATCTTCTAACAATGCACATGCAATGCACCTGTAATGTTAGGTTCCATCTCTAGTTACATACCCCCAATTTCCATCGGGATCGAGTATCAGCATGTGAAAATAGAATCTATGTGTCCATGAGCCTCAACATCTATATTATAAGCACCTTCCATAGTTATAAGTGTCTACGTTATGAAGACCTATTTTACCAACCTTTTTTTTTATGTTATAGGTATCTATATAAGTACACTACAAATAGAAAAGAGTCTACAATATAGCCTATATTGTAGACTCTTTTCTATTTGTAGTGTACTTATAGTTATTAACACCTTCAAATGGTTGTATGTTCATACCTACAACTAGATTCAAGGCTTGTACAAGTTATTAACACCTTCAAATGGTTGTATGTTCACACCTACAACTAGATTCAAGGCTTGTACGCTTATATCTTTACATTCACATACTAGCAATGTCGATTTCCTATAACTTCCACTACTTAAACTTTTGCAAGATATTGGGCATATAATTTGATGACATGGGAGAGAACTTCCATTGATGTCCAAGCACTTGGTGGCCACACTATTATCCACTAGAGTTAATCACTCTTGAATGGCACCCAACTCTCYATAAAGCAAACAAATATAATTTGGAAATGCAACTCATGACTTACTAATAAGGACTCATATTATAGTCTAATGTGGAGCAGGACACCATCCAATCAAGGAATGCACATGCACTCTATAGTAACCCAAAAATRGTGGCRAAGCTCCAACATCAAGCTCATTGCATATTGCCACTATRACTCACCATGGCACCATTCATGAGTGAGAAGAGAGACCACTCCCCTTGATAGTACTCTCTRTGGAATTCGACAATCCCCCTTCTTAGAAGACTATGAAACATCCAAGGCACACTTCAATTTGGAAGACCACCTCATTCCATATTTTAGTTTCAAAAYCAWTCTCCAAAAGCCCTATTGTTAGTAATAGGATAACTCTTAGGTCTGAACTTCAAATCCACAGTGCTAGTCAATTTTTGTAATCTACTCTTTTGCAGATTAGTGCAGCTATTCATTTTTTCAAATGCAACAACTATTGAGGAAGCTATGACCTTYGAAATATTCAAGTCCCATGTGAGGAGGTGTAGTTCTTTGGCACTCTACCTTCTTTGGTTGTCCACATATTTTAAGTCATAGCTAAGCTCTTTGTAAGCCTTAGCATTCTAAAAAACAATAGAAAAATTAAGCTTTAGGAAGGTTGTTGCATGGTTGCTTTTAGATGATATTGACAATGAAATTTTTTTTTATTTTCGTATATGGGTGTAAAATATAAATTGAATACCTTGCTTGATTCAACAAATATTTCAAATGCAAGGGCATTAACCTCAAAATGGTTTTGACTATGTTTTTGCCAAAACTGCTCCAAAACTGCCATTTCTAATACAAGTACCAAATTTTAGATAAAATAATGATTTTTGACACATGTAACTATAGGATCTTGTAGTACGCTAGTTTGAAAAGATGTGGGAAAAATTTCAAAATTTTTCACCTCATAGACTGCAAGATATTAGCATTTGAATTGACAAAAATCATTTTTTTGGCCCTACAAAAAAAGGGCAGCTGCACTTTCAAGGTCACATTTGTATGAAAAAATGTCCAGAATGGTGGTTACTCTTTGGATTTCTTCTTCAAGGCAAGTTGGTTACATGCTTGAAATTTTTTAAATCATTTGGAATTGTACAACATATGAGAAAAAAAATAGTAAGTAGAAAAAAGTAGAAAATGATTCAAAATACTAAATTGCAAAAAATTTATTTATGGAATTGAAAATGCCAATCCGAATGGTTAAAATTTTGTAATAAACAATTTACAATACTATTTTTATTTTTTTCCAAAAATATTAAAAATTGAATTAAATAATGGATTTCAAACTTTCTTGTAGAGAAGAGATTGTCTAACTATCCGCAAACTACCCAAAGCTAAAACTCCTCATAACTTTTGACTCAATGATCAAAATAGAATGATTCAAAGCTTTCCACTTAAGGTAAGACAACCCATTATGGTCGGAATTTGGAGTTTGGCCTCAAAGCTACTATGGAAATTTTTCAATTTTTTCCCCACTTAAAGACAAGTGTGAGAAACAGCAAGTGCAATTGAAACTATATCTTTTCAATGAAGTATGAATTTGCTAGGAATTTTTGAAGTGTTCAGTTGTCCATGGCCCAATAGGGTCTATAGACCACCCCATAGCCAACAAAATCTGAATCCATGATGGTCATCTCACTACCTAAAGCAGTCACAATATTTTCTAACATGGAATGCCTAAAAAGTCAATCCTTGTAATGAATTTCACTTTGAAAAGTTGGAAGTGCCTTAAGTGGTCACTAATCACTCCATCACTATCATGTAAGACATTGATTGTGGCCCAGATCTCACAAAACTAAAAGAACCACACTGGGGCCACTTCATAGGTGACTACTATGGTGACTACTATGGTAACAACAATGGGTTGTCTTACCTTAGATAAAATTCTAAAGAACCAATTTCAAGTTTATTTTTAAAATTAATTTTTAAAGAAGTTTTTCTTGCTGCCCGGACTGCCCGCTAAGCAATGAAAACTACATATCATACAATAACTTTTTAACTATGTAGTCAAAAGTTATGAAAATTGTTAGTCCTTAAAGCTACTCCTTGGGCACATGTTGTGTGAAAATTTCAAAGAAAAGTAATAAAAACTCCATTTGTTGTGAGCTGCCCGAAATCGCTATATTGCCAAAAAAACGCAGTTTGGGCATTTAAGGGTTAAGGTATAATAATGGTCCATGTTGGAATCTATACTTTCTTTACAGTGGCTAAAGCAATCAAATGCTCTCAATTCCCCCAAAAATACAAATATTGTGAGAACCAACATCATTTGCATGTTTGTCAAATTGCTAATATTTTAAATTCTATAAATGTGAATTTCCTTCAATTTTTGTGARTTGATGTATATCAACATGCCAAAGCACACACAAAGTTTTTTGGAGTTCTCAAAAAAATTTGATAAAAGATAAAATAATTTTAAATCATATTGAACAAAATTCAGTTTTAAATATGCCTCATTAATGTTGAAATTAATTATGTTTCAAATCACAACTAATTTTTTCTTCAAACTTCCATAATAATGTATAGTATGTCAACTTTTGTATATATATTTTGGGATTTTGTCCCTTGATGCTTATGGTATGTTTGTTTGAATAAAAAAGTTTCACATTTGTATTTAGTTTTGTTTGTCACTATATTAATAATGTTATTCTTGCACGTTAAGGCACAAATGGACGATAAATGCTCCATTCCGCTCCAAATATTCTCCAGGTCCCCCTATCTTAACCCCTAGAGTTCCATAGTCCCGTCAACAAACAAATTGGATTTTGGGCAAGTTCCTGTGACCTCGATTTTTTATGAAAGTTTTTGAAATTTTCTCATAAGATAGAAAAACTGAGTAGCTATGTGGGAATACGATTTTCATTTCAATTGGTGACCGTGAGCAGAAGTTATACTACAAAAAAAAATTGAACTCCCTGGGCAACACAAAAAGAATTGCAAAAAATCAAAATAAACTTTAAATTTATTTTCTTCTAAATTGATGTATTTTTGTCTACATGTGAAGCTTTGATTCATCCTATTTGGACTAGTAGTGAGAAAGTTATGGACAATTTTGCTTTTGGAGCAATCTAAGCATCTTCTTGAAAAAATAAATTATAGGATTCATTTCCAAAAAATATTGTTGGACAAGGTTAAGTTTACTTGCCAAAACAATCTAACCCTTGAGATTATTGTGTTTCAATCCCATCTTAGAATTATTAACCAATAAGAGTTTTTTTCAATCTCGGACCTACTTCTACTTAATAATTTCTTAAAGAATGAAAAATCATCCCAAAATGTCCTTGGGACTTTAGGGGTTAATGTGGGAAGGATAGTGCCATCATATGTACATTGTCTCTATTTTTTCCAATGTTCAACTTGTCATTGCCTTATTTGAAGGATAACTTTAACCACAAATCATAAGGACTTAAAATTAAATTTTTGAACATCAAATGAAGACAAACACATCCCAAGCTTACAAAAATGCATTTCATTGATTTTTTGAAAAATTCTTGCATTAGTTCTTTTACTTTGAATAGTATAGACTATGTAGACTTTGCTTTGCAAATAATCTACAATTCAAAGGGTGATGGGAGGTTTGACCTTCTTCATATATTTGGATTTGGGGTATATGTTCTTAGTGCAAGATGTTTCTTGGTATGTTAGAACCTTTAATCTATTATTTTGAAACTTGGCATGCAACATATCTACCCAACAATAAAAGTTTTCGAAGTTGGACAGTGACTGCTCCATAAAGTCAAGTCAATCTATAATGATCATGTTGGGAAAAACCAAAAATTTCTTCCCTTCTAATTTCAAAGATTATAATTTAGCAATTTACGAAGTCATAGAGGTTGAAATTTTTTCCAAAAGTTCCTATAGTACTATAGCATGCATTTGTGCAGTTGAAGTTTGAAATATGCTTCTATTTAAATTATGCTCAATGCACATTAAGAGAAATACAAGGTCTCCAAAAGGCTGTCAAAATAGGCCTGTGACATTACAAATTTTAATTTTAATTTTTAATTTTAATTTTTAATTTTTTTTTCATAAAGAAAAAAAAATTGAGAATCTAACGTGGTACTAGTAGTGCCATGCAAGATTTCATTTTTTTTCCCCATAATAGCACCGTGGCCTTTTTCAACTCGCAGCCTTTTGGAGGGCTCCTACTTCTCCTAACGACTAGAAAGTAGCAATTTTGGATACTTTTTTTGAAAAACACTCCCCAGTCCTTGCCCCAATTCTTTTGGTATTAAATGCAAAACACCTATACAATGCCCTCAAGTCAAATTACCTCCATTCACCTAAATTTAGAGTTTCATATATTCGATTGATAAAATTTTGATATTTTTCATATGTAGAAATAATATTGTTCTATGCATGATTGTGGATATGCTCGGCCTAAAAGATCCCTTAACCTTCAAATAAAATATCCATTTTTTAGGTGTTTGGATTTTTTTTTACATATCTCATTGAAATGGAGTTTTGCAATTCTAAATATGAATTCAAAATTTCCATCTATGGTAAATAACAAACAATTAAATTACAAGAGGCTTTATCCCTTTCACACTAGCTTGTTTTTTTGAGTAAGGTCACCATTCAAATTTTTTTAGAATCACTTTTGTTGATGCCAAAACTCTCTTCTTTCAATCTTGGTTGTCCTACCATTCTTTAAAAGAAAAATGTATTGATATTACAATAGATTTCCCATCCATTCATGGTAGGCTTTGGATGGAAACACCTAAGGAATGACCTACACATTGGTGTGTTGGAAGCATTGGGGGGCTTGGGGTTAATATAGTAATGTTTTCAGTAAATGATATGTGGGCTACATTAGGTTGAGTCAATGGCCACATTCAATGTTGAGGATGATGGTGATGGAGCAAATAGTGATTGCATTAGGAACTTCCACCTTTAGAGAGTGATTTCATTATAGGAAGTGAATTTTTAAAGCCTTTGTATTGTAGCTATCATATTAGAAATATTGTGACTCCTTTAGTTAAGTAAGATAACCAATATGGATCTACTTTTGTTGGTTTTGGGCAACAAAATTCAAAAATTCTTACAAAATTCATACTTTGTCAAGAAAATAGAATTTCAAGTGCTCTTCCAATTTCCCACATTTGTAATGAAGTAGAAAAGAATTTGAAATTTTCAACAATGCCAACAAGGCAAACCAATTTTTTTGCCTCTCATAGCTCAAAAGTCTGCTTTAACTTACCTTCAATTCATAAGTTCAAGTAGGGTAGTCTGCAATTGGGCCACGGCCAACTGACCCCCTTATTGCCCCATCCGAAGGTAAATGTAAAAATTGCCCCTTATTTTGTGCCGAGTCAATTTTTTATTTCTTCGATCGCCCTATCCAATTTGGTTCCCCTAATTGCATATATGGATTCAGAATTTGCAAATTTTATCATATGTGGCAAATAAAAAAATCCAGTGTTTTCTCCAGGGGTGAGAAAAGGGTCAATAAGAAGGGGGTGTCAGTTCGCCCTGGCCTCTGCTATAGGCGTGATGGGAAAATCTAAAGAAGAGTCTCCATTGGGTGATCCATTGTTTCTCATCCACTGAGCCCGTGGGCTCTCAGGTCCATTTAATATTGTTTATTGTCGCCCATTTATAATGGAATTGACCCCTACTGGAGAACCGGGGGTAGAGTAGGCGGGCTGTAGGGGTCACGCCATCATGACTGACGGTGGCGGGACCCACGTGACTGCTGGTCCCCAGCGTCAGTTCAGTGGGCCCCATTCTCGACTCTCGCACCTTCTACTGTTGTAGAACTACTTCGTATTCCGTACTGTTTTATGTATCGTATGCCCAACTTATACCGTATAGGAACTTCCATAATATCACAGTCTTGTTGGTGTCGAAGCAACAGATTCACGTATTGGATGGAATCATGGTATTTCAGTCATACCTCCATAATATCACACCGTGGATTTGGGATCAATATGTGATATCTTAGAATTACCCCCAAAGCAATTCCTTGTATTTTTTTTTATTTTTTATTTGCCAATTTTGGTCCACGTCTTTAAAATGTGAGTGTACTTGAAATTTTGACAAAAATACCAATGCTTTTAGCACGTGACTAGTAAAACTTGATCACAAAATGGTAAAAGTTCACAATCCTAATTTCTTGAAGTAGAAAAATAAGAAAAATGAGTATATTGTCAAAATAAMGGGCTTATAGTTTACAAATATGTAATTCAAATACTAACAAGTTTAAAACCTTCTACTTTTTAACTTAATTTTTATAATAAATTTTAAAACTTTTACATCAACAATTTGCCGCAAGGTGTGTATTTGATCCAATGCAACCAATTTACAATGACTACCATCCTAATGAATTCTAAATTGAAGCAACATAGTATGTGCAAATGCTTGGTAGAGTCCAAATGTATTGTAGATACAAAGTTCAACGAAAAGATCTTCCAAAAACTTGTGTAGGGAATAAGAGGACAAATGAAAATGGTGGCAAAACATATGCTTTTTGAAAGTTAGGTGACTTTATGATAGCAACTTCAAAATTCCACCAATTCTATTTTGTTGCCTTATACAATAATGTAGTGCATATTTGCTTCAAATTCCACACATGAATCCCATGTATGTTAATTCAATATCCAACTCCAATCTAATGAAATGTTTTTGCCTTCACTAATAGAATCATTAGGTTTTGCAAATTCAAATCTTCAATCAAATCAAGCATTGAATTTGGAGTTATTTAATAAGATTGAAAAGATTGAAAACTATCGTTGCTTAGTTACATCTCATACTTTTTCTTTTATCCATAAATATGAATTCTATTGATATTTCAATATATTGAATCCTACTTTGTTACATTCATTTTACTCTAGAAACTCAAATCTTCAATCTAAATAAGCATTGGAGTTATATRTTGAACAAGGCATATGAGGTTGAAAAATAAAAGCATGTACAAAAGTCAAACTTTGACTTTTGACTTTTTAGAGGTACAATTTGAACTAAAAGAGTAGTATTCACTCCATTGAAACATCAATTTTATGGAAGAAACACCCATAATGGACTAGTTTTACGATTCTGCACATGTTTTGGAACAATGTAAGGCAAATGAATATAATCTTTTTGCCATGTAGGAAGATGAAAATCATGGGGATCACCAATTTTTTGTTATTTTTTCCTTTGAATTCAAATTGATATGAATTTTGGAAGCTAAAAGTGGGCTTGAGTCCATATCCAAATCAATAAAGTCTTCCAATTTCAATCATTCAAAAACTACTTTCCCGCTTACTACTTGAAGACATGTGTCATGAATTTATTAATACCAATCTTTAGAAGGAGGAAAAAACACATTCCAAGCTTTGGTTGGAAATTTGTTCCAACCTTGGATGAAAATGGTTGCACCTTCACTTTGGGTATAGATCCTTGGTTGGGAATGGGTGGTTCTACCATATATAACATTTAGTAGCTATCACCTATGTTGCCATGTTCTCATTCATACATTCATCAATAGCTTTCAAGCAAGTGGCATGCAACAAGAGATTGGTTAGGGTTGTACTTGGATAGCAACTTCAACACTACAATGGAGAATATCTAAAAAAAACACCAAAATAAGTTTTAGCACTTTAAAATAAGACTTAAAAAATTGAGCAGCTACCTCGTATTGCTTCAAAAGACATTTATTTTTTGTAATTAGCCCATTGACTCCTCAAGACCTACTTTAACTCATTAAGGCCTTACCAATAGGGATTTTCAATGAATTGTCCTACTTTCATACTCTCTCCATTCCGAAATAAATCTAGGTTTTGAAAATATATTTGTCCCAAATAAAATTTGAAATTGTCTCCCTACAACTTGATGGACAACATTTGAAGCTAGTTTGAGTACCGTGAAGCAGAAGAATCCACAGTTCCACGCTCCAAAGACTATATAGCAATTTGATCATTCCAAACGGAATCAAAATGCAACCTCTAACCAATCAAAGGCGAAAACTACAACCCACAACTATACAAAAACTGCTACTTACAAATCTTTTGTTGAGAATTTTTTGGAATTGAATCATGAGATATTATCAAAACTAAATACAGAAGGCGTTAATGGATGTTACTCCACCAACATTGCTTGGAAAGTGATAAAAATTAATATCACTAAAGCAGTTCCAAAAACAACAAAAACATTTCAATTTCATATATTGCTTCTTTTCAACATGACACACTTTATTGTAGACTTCCATTCTTCCACACCTAGTGCGTCTTAGTAGAAGCTACAATAACTATGCATTCTCTTGAAGATAGGAACAACTCACGTCCTAATCTAACATTTCCAAAATAACCCAATTTATCTTGGGACGGAGGTAGTATTTTTTTGCATATGAATGTGCTTGAGATTTTAAATTTTAAGCATACAAAAGTCAAAATTACTTTCTGTTGCATACGTTGAATTAATTGTAGAAAATATCGATCGTTGGATTTTTAGATTATAACCATTTTGGATGATCCACTTATAGACAAAAAAGGCAATTTGGGGGGAAGTAAAACTACATCAAGATGAATAATGGTTTTATACCCCCTCTCCAAATTATATTGAAATCTAAGGCAAATGTATCATATTTTAATTTAGAAAATATTTTTTCTTAAAATCTCTCAAATTTGTACATATTTTCAAACAAGAGTAGAGAATGAAAATTGAATAAATTGGATCCTATAAAATTTAAAAAAATTATATATGCATCAAAATTGAAATTCAAATATTGACATTATTAGCATATTCTTTGGAACATAAAAAATTTGGAATCATTACAATTACTAAATTACAATAGATTGAACTTTGTATTTTTAATTCTTAAAATTGCTAAAAATATATATTTGGTTAATCCTCTACCCCTAGTTTGTTTGTATGAACTCAAGAATTGAAATGTCCAAGTGAATGTTCTTTTTCCATCTCCAATATTCCTTTCATAGTAAAAACTTAATGTTTGCTCTCCTTTCCTAAATTAGAGTAAAATTCACTAAATAAAATTTAAATACTTCACACTTTGAAATTTTGAAATCATAGATTGAAACAAGTATGTTAACTTGTTATTCTACAAGATCATGCTTGACACAATTTCGAGATTTGTTTCACCCTATCAAATATTTGCCATTGAAAATTTGAAAAGAACACATCGAGTTCTCTTAGTCCTTGAGGCGTTCATAGAAGTAGACCCATTTTGATCTTGGCAATGGTGTGGACAAAACTTTTGCACAATTCCAACTTGTAAGACTATTTGCAGTGAATTTCAAAGTGTTTTTTGCAAAAAATTATACAAAATTTGTCTAGTAGATAATTAAAAATTTAAAACATGTTACATTTGCATTGAACTTGTGGTAATATAACTTTCTAAACAAAATAAATACATTTAATATTGACCCAAATAAAATTTTGACCACTACATTAGTAGAAGGATGACTTGTAACTTGTCTTTTTGAGTGGATAGTGAAGACAGGTTACATGAATATATATTTTTAATTCCCGCACCCCACCCCCACCAATCCATACCAAAATCCAAAACCAGAACCAACCCACATCCCACCCTATTTGTAATTTCGGATTCATATGGGATATGCAATCAATATGGGATTTCTTATCGTTGTATCCATATTTGTCTTTTGTATGGGTATCAATATTATATTTATATTTATATTCGTATCCTAGATCGACAGCTTGGGGATTGATTTTAGTTTTATTTTTGTGAATGAATTGATAGGCTGGAATTCTTGAGAATCAAAAGTGAAGGGGGTGGGGAATTAGGGCGAGGTGTTTGCAATGTCATAAGAGATAGTAGAAAGATGAATCATTGTTGTGAAATTAGAATTCTAGTATGCATAATGAATTCACTCATTTGTGATACTACGGAGGTGAGAGGTTTTTTAGAGTTTGAATTGCCTAGGTAACAATTGTAGTCTTCTATAACCATTGTCTTTAAAAATTTACAACAACTTAATTGTGCCTCCAAAATTTGTGCAATAACTTGCATGTGCTATAATTTGTCAATGCACCATAATTTTTTTACATTCTTTGGATTTCTATGGTACCTTAGATCTCATTGAAATAATTTATGTGTACCGATACATACCTTACGAGTTCATGACATCTTTTAAGGATAATCCTAAATAAAGGGAGTCTTTAATCATTTAGTCAAACTTTAAATTCCTTCTTTCTATATGATCCATAATTCCATTTTGCTACAAAATTTTTGAAGTTTTTAAAAATATTTCTTTTAGTTTTAATTTTTCTCAAATGAGCTAGCAAGTCTCCTACAAATAATAAAGATTTCAAAATTTTGTAGAAAATCTAAGATTACAATGATTTTTGAAAAAAATGTGAAAAAAATTCCATTTAATACAAAATATGCTTTTAAAAATTTATCTTTTAAGTTTATATCAAATTATAGAAAACGATAGCATCAACCAAATATTTTTGTCAATCTATATTTCAAAGTATGGCTACATTCTCTAACTACAATAAACTACTCTCTTTTAGAAATCATTTTTCAATTTTTTTAAAAGAAGCAAAAATTTGGGAAGCCTGTTTTTTCATTGTTTCCTTGAAGAGAAATTAAAAATACAATCATTTCAAACGTCAAAATTGCCATATCCGCATTGCTCACCCAATTAACCCCTAAAGGACCAATATGCATTTTTTGGCAACATAGAATTTTTGGGCAGGTACGTGTGACTTAAGTTATGCATATTTTGGGCTGAAATTTTAATAGAATATGGGGACGAGGCATTTTAGTTTGCGGGAAGTTATGAAAAAATCACCTTTTTAAGAAATAAAAATTTGAAATTTGTTCTTCAGATTGATATGTACTCAAAAAGCTTTGAATCATTGCATTTCAATAGTTGAGATGAAAGTTATGAGGCATTTTAGTTTGCGGGCAGTTATGGAATCCCTACACCAAAAAAAAACTTTGAAGTCCTTTATTTTACTGAAATTTCAATATTTTTGAAAAAAAATAATTCTATTGGATGTAGATTGTTTATTACAACAATACTGAAAATCAGCAGTCACATGCACAAAGTTCCCCTCCCAAGGTGTCAGAATGAAAAGAAATGGAGTTGCAATTGTATTTAAAACAATGAAAAAATCCAACCAAATCAGTAACCAACAAGCCATAGAAAAGCTTGTCAGTAATCAATGGGAATTGTCCATGTGTTTCAAAGAAGAGAAAAGAATGATTACCTTGTCAGAGAAATAAATTAACATGTAATGTGAGCTTAGAAGCATGTCACCAATACCAAAATGGCCAATGGTTCTTTGATGAACCACCATATTCACTCACTGACAATTTGAGTACATAACTACACCATTTAAGGGCTCAATCTAGGATGCGCTTTAAGGCATTGTGCCATAATGGGGGTACCCACCTTAGTAGAGACACGTCCGGAGATACAAGAAAGAGGATGCGTCCATTGACCGTACCATTGAAAAGATTATAAGGGTGAAACAAGGACATCTATCAAAAATGGAGAGGCCATATTTTGGGCCATGGAGCGCTTAGGGGTTAACTCTTTAAAGATGGACTGGCAACCTTAGAAATCATCGATTTTGATACCATGAGAATCACTTGTTTAAAAAAAACCTAAGCACTCATTGGAAGTCAAAGTACTATTGAAAATCACCCTTTTTCACACAAAATTCCAAGGATGAATAGTTGCACTTTTGTCCTACACACAAAGATTCTTTGTCATCCATCAGATGCCAACCGTCCTTGTCGACGTTCAAGGGCTAAGTACTATATGGAGTGAGGGTCAATAACAAAGTGGTGCACAACAACTGGATGAAAATCATCCATTTTTCTCCATCCATCCGTCAGCATGTAATAAAGCATATTTTGACAGGACCACTGGTACTAGTCATGCCAACAAGTAAGTTATGGCAATGTCAATAAAAATCAAAGGTAAAGCATGCTTTCACGTGAAGACCAAAGMCTGATTGGCTTGTGGAGTAGCGGTTATGGAAGTTGTAGTCCAAACCAATTGACTTTGACAAAATCATGGTTTTGTTTTTGTTTTTGACTGTACCTTTCTATTCTAATCCGGAATGCRTTCTAGATGGAATTGAACACCCCCATCACACCAGGCGGGGCCCCGGAAAAGGAAGCAAGCAAACATGACATCTGTTCTGCATCACGGTTGACAGAGTCTCCRAGGAAGGCATCAATTTTTCTGCAACAGTGTCATTACGACAAAAGGCAAGGACAAGGACAAGCACAAAGACAACTGAGGAAGTTTGTAATCTACACCGAATAGTGAAATTAGGTTGCCCCTCACTAATTTCTCAACATTCCACACTATATGGATATTTTTTTGTTACAAGACAAAAATGCACTATGTTTGAATTAGTTATTGGTGTAGTTGAAACTCATGAACCTCTTTGTGTAGAAATGGAAACATTTGTAGAAATAACTATTGACCTTGATGGCTTGTAGAGTAACTTTCTTGGGTAAGGCAACCTAATTGTAAAGGCAACCTAATTTCATTATTTAGTGTACACAAAATAGTGAAATTAGGTTGCCTTACTTTACAATTAACCCTTAAAGGATGACAGGGACGTTTTGAGTCCTTTAGATGACAAAAATCAATTTGTAGTGAATGCAAAAAAGATACTTTTCATCTGGTTGTTTTTGGGTAAACGTGAAAGTAGGACGTGCTTTGACATGGAAAGCACAAAATAGGTTCATTGAATGTATTGTCATTTTTAGGTAAATGCAAAGTGTAACCCAAAGCCACGGAAATTCATGCACACAGAGACAAGTCCTCTTATGCCCATCATCAAGTTTTTAGGTGTTGTAGCAAATCTTCAGGTGTTGCTGTCATTTTTAGGTGTTGCACAGTTTAATTTCCCACCGTCTAACACTTGGTCCACAATCCACAATTCGCCATTTTTCCGTGGTAATAGGTCCGTCCTTTACAAGTTAAGGTAGAATTGCCATTCACCATCACCTTCCCAATTCCATGGCCTACTACCGTATTTGGCCCCAAATGCATTCACTACCCCATCCAAACCTGTCCATAAACCATTTGAGATTTTGGCAAAATTAGACAAGATTCTGGTTTTAATGTCAACATGGGATAGCATGTCAATCTTTGATTGGAGGATTGTTGAGTGCTATTGGATACATAGACGGGCTGTTTTGGGTTGTTGATAGGACGTTTAAACCTCTAGTCTAAAGGCAATTTTGTAATTTCAGTCTGATTACTTCAAAAATTCACAGAACTTACAGTTTTGATAGGAAATTTATAATTCCACTTGATTTTGATTCGTGAAACAAGCACACACCTTTGAAAAATATGTGCCCTCTTGGAATTGGCCTCAAGATATTCAAATTGCAAATCACGGCGATAATGGGCAGTTCTACCTTAGATTGCCTATTACCCCAAGAAAGCTACTCTACAAGCCATCAAATTCAACAAATATTTCTACTTTCATTTGTACACACTGACTTGGAGGTTTATGAGTTACTCCAATAGCTAATTCAAAAGTAGTCCACATTCTTGTTCAGTAACACTGAATATTTATATTGCGTGGAATGTCGAGAAATTAGTAAGGGGCAACCTAAGTTCACTAACTTATTTAGTGTAGCTTACTTKCCTGCACTGCAGGTGCAAGTCCTGGCATTTGCAGTTGGTCTCCGCTGGCCGAGGGAACTGCTCTTCAGTCAAAACGGACCAACGTTCAAGACCTGCCTCTGGCAGGCTTCAGTCAAATTCACGCAACCCCAACAAGCTATGTGCGTGGTTTTCGCTTTTAAAAATAACCTAAGTGACTGTGTTTGTCCTTGTCTGTTCTTTGTTTTTGTTGGTTCCACAAGCCACTTGTGGTTGGGTATCCTTGTAATCTTCTTCTTATGAAAAAGAAATTTCCCGTTTCCTTTTTTTCAAAAATTAAAATAAATGAAAAAATACTCCCTTAGTCCGAGTAAAAGCTTCCCAAATTCTTCCTGCAAAGACTGTAAATCAGCCTTATTAGGAAAGAAGCCTTTCGGGAGTAACTTTATTGTACATGTGTGTACATTGGGGGATGCTCTCATGATCGACCCCATCAGTGAGTGCAGCCGAGTACAAATTACTGTTCCCAATGACCAACTTGAAGATAAGAACAACTATTGGGTGTCATACCTCACTAATGACTTATGAAAATGGCAAGTGGAACTTCCATGGGAACATCCGAACAGGCCGGGGGCTCGGCCTCCCAGGTGGCAGGTGGTGYGGTTTTTGTCTGCATCACAGGTCAGTTGAATCCATCCCTTTTGTGATGGAGTCCCTCAAAATGTTCAATTTTTGGGGCTGTCAGTGTAAGCGAGGGTTGCTATTATGTGAACATAGGAGTGTGAGGCCATGAGCCTAGAATACCACGCACCTATATAATAGGTGTATATACTATAAAAACCGTCTATGATTATATGGTATACATGCTACAAATATCCATAGTAGGACGTTAAACCCTCCATTCGAAGAGAGCCCAACTGGCTGGAATTACTCTGAATAAAAACGCTGAAATTTTTTATTCTTCACATAATTTTTTTTTTTGCAAATTCTGAATTCATATTTGCAATCAGAGACCCCAAATTAGCTAGGAGAGATCTAAACCATACCCTAGACATGGCTCAAAATAGGGGGCTTCTTTTTACTTTTACCTCCGATGAATCCTTCTCGGCCCACTTTGAATGGAGGATTTAACGTCCCGCATATCCATATTATAGGGGTTTATGATACATACACCTTCTACAATGTGTGGTATCTACATTATAGGTACCTCTATTGTAGGCTCAATGTTCACAAGCTCGCATTCTTGGGCTCACATATTAGCACCATTGAAGTGTAAGCTTATCTTACAATAGGTCGAGCATGAAAGATTCAGCTCATTTGAACAAAAGTAAAACAAAAATAAAACATTTGAATCAACTTTGTATATGTACCTTGTAACTTAAGATGGGTACCCCTAAACCACCATATTTTGGTACCTTGACTATTGATATTATTGGACTGATCAAATTGTTATATTTTCTTATTGGCAAGTGAAAGGTGGTTCTAACTTAGCAAAGAATGCATTATTTGGATCATGTATTCAAAAGTTATGAAGGACAACAATTAGGTTTTAAAATAATAGTTTTTTCCACATAGGTGCATAATTGATTTTGAAGTTGTTTGCATAGTGAAGATGGCAATTTAGGGTTAGTCTTGCACTTGGAGGTGCCCACCGTAGACACTACCTGTAGAGACTAAGTAAATTTTGGTACTAGTGGTAATAGGAAGTTAAGCATTAACCCCCAAATGCCCAAGGTCTTTGTTGAGCTTCATGGAGTTTGCTTAAAAACTAAATAAGGAGACAAAGTTTTGATATGTTTGATCAATTTAAAAAAAAAATCATAACTATAGAAATTCAAACTAGACTAGACTTGTTGTAGATCACATACGAAAAAATAAATAAATGTCACTTATGGATTGAAAGATCAAAAGGATGTCAATGGGGTGAAAAAAGATTTGAAGACTTTTAATCCAAGTCAATCTAAAGGACATAACAATATAACAAAATTGATTTTTTGGTTTGCAAAATCCACTCTACAATTTTTTTTAAATCATGAATTCCAAATCAATGTAATTTTTTTTGTCAAGATCGTGTGAATTTGAGTCTCATCTCCAAGAGCCTCTAATACACTAAAAAGAATCAAGATTTGCAATAGGCACGTTTGCACAAAATCTTCAATAGAAAAGTCTTAAATGATTTTTTGAGATTCAAAATAGAATTTTAAAGGAATACAAATCAACAATAAATTACCAAAAGTATTATTTTGGAAAAATTTATTTAACTTCAAAAAGAAAATTATTYACAAAAAATGAATGTATTTTTCTGGAATTTATAGGGATAAAATGCTGGTCAGCGATTAGTCTAATACTGTATAAACAATATGCCAGTTTGTTGGACAATTTAGACTGACCCCTGCTTTTTTTATTGGTTTTTTTTTTGACTCAACAAAAGGATGCTCAACTCAATAGTCAATACATATATAAAACTCGTGAATCGAAATGTTCCAGTTTTATCTCTTCCCATGCCAGTACTGATTGTACTGATGGAGTGTGGGTCTGAGCTACCTCGGCATGGATTTCAAGGTCGTTCCAACTGGATTGCAGCAGCAACCAACTTTCCCACGTAGCTGAAACATTGGTCGTGTTACTACGTAACTTCACACGTACCGAGCAGATCCAACCATAGCCACTTGGTACAGTACTAGCTCCCTGCATGTAAGCATCCGGGCCCAGCTGGAGTCTCAAATCGGGATGGCGAATTTGAAGTTACAGTATCTTAACTGAAGTTATTAGAAAAACACTCGGACCGATCGCCTACAGACGAGCTTGCCACCCTTGTGTACACTCCATGATTGATCAAGGCGCACCAGCAGGCCGGAGAATAGCCCGCTCTAACTGTTGTTGTAGCTAACTTACTGATGACGGAGAGCAGCAGGAGCCCGCAACAGTAGCAAGGTGGCAGCGCTGCGGTTGAATTGTCAGAGGGATTGCGCATTCATGATTGCGCAGAGCGTGCACAGCGACGACGGAGAGGCCGAGGGGCGGGCCCACTGCCCATGCTCCATGATGAATGCATGATACGATCGATGCCCACTGGCACCCACCAGCCTGCCCATGTGGGTCGCTCCTGCAGTACCTTCCTGTTCTCAATTCTCTTCCCGGGGCAGCATCTCCATCACCATCTTGTCTCCACTTGATTTCAAAAGAGAATCGATCGACTACAGTATTCTGTGATCGAACAACGTATTGGGGACTTTCTTTCTTTCCAGGTGTACCAGGCCACGTTCAGCATCCTGCGTCCAATTCAGTCTGGGGCCTCAAAATGGAGAACCACGAGATTCCAATCAGTCGAAGCACRTCAAGCAGGAATCTCCAGAGCTTCACGCCTTCCCTGTACTTGGTAGATATTTGGAACCTGGATGGGAGAGGATAAGAGCACACTTTCGAGATATTAAATGGATAATTTGACATCGAGCATAGACATTGTAAAGTCAACCAATGGGGAGCGAAAATGAAGCTCCAAACTATCAATATTTAAATGACTCTTCCATGAATGTGTTCAGGCGAGCTCATTTAGTATCGAAAGACCTACCTCTGGAGGCATCGTTGTCACGAACGTTGAACAACCATTGGTGGTAAAACTTACAACCTGAAGAACTTCTCGCTCTCTAGTCATCAAAAAGGATCTRCAAAGACGTCAAAGTAAACTGCCATTCTATCAGGGATGTACAATACGAACCAAAAGCTGCACAACGACTCTCTAGCTGCACAAGCAACCTCTCTCCCASAAGCAACTTTAGAACAACCTCATTTGTTCAGAACCTGTAACTGAACTGATCACGGATCTGTATTGAAGTACAAAGATCTATCGATGAAAGCACTTCAGAAGACCGATAAAAATTGAACAGAACACATTATTTGGTAATCAATGGCCATCGACTACGCAGYAGAAATTCTATTGTAGAGACCMTTGAAGGCATGAAGGCACGCAATTAAGACATCAAATATGAGAGTGAACATAAGTTAGAGTACGCATTCAAGCGCGTCTATCGGTGGTAAAACTTCCTACCAAGTACAGTACTTGGATAGTACGGAGTATAACTTAGGACACATGGAACGCCAGTGCCGCTCGTAACTGATTCAAGTCTACCACGTACGTGTATGCCCTTCATACCCAGTCCACGTGGAGCGGCGCATGCTTCTCTAGGTCATCCGTCCGCCTTCAGGATCACGATGACCCCGCCGAGGTCAGTACGCTTTCCATCAGCATAAAGCAATCGAAGATAGAATCCTCTCGATTCTCATAATTCTCGTAAACAACAAGACCACTAMAAAAAAATTCCCAACGCATCCGACAGTTTCATATAGCTGGCCGGAAGAATACAGATCAAGACTCAAGCTTGGCTTAAACGCCACGTGTCTACGAAACGCATCACAAGGCAAACGCATTAAGGAATTCGGATCCCTAGATGTAAAAGCATGAGGCTGAAAAGCATGAAAAGCATGAAAAGCATGAAAAGCATGAGGTAAAAACACGAATGCAAGACCCAATTTATGGCAACTGGACTTTATGAAATTACAAGACGACAATTTACAAGAGAAGGCCAACAAGAGAAGGGAATGTGAAGATGGCGTGTGTCGATGCCGTATCGGAACCTGATCCTTTTTTCCTTCTTGATCAACAAAGATACAGAAGCTTAGTTTCCAAGCATGGCCAAATGTGCACGGCAAATCCTCTTTCTATCTACTATATACACAAGTACCATGAGCAGTAGTAGAGAGCACCACGACCTGTCACGAGAGCTGTGGATCTACTGCACAGCATGCTTTATCTAAAACGAAGCTCCTTACAAAGACTCCGGCAAGCAAGCTACTCGCAGATATGCTCTATGACGCCGCACCTCAACTAGTCCAGTATGCAAAATAATTCATCTCAACCACTGGCAGATTGGATTGCCGCGGGCTCATGCTGATCGCTGCTTGCACCAACTGGTTCTGCCGGATTGGAGTTACTTGAATTTGCTGCTCCACCAACAGCATGCTTGCATAGGGGGCATGACGCATTAATCTTGAGCCATTTATCAACACACTCGACATGAAAATGATGTGTACAAGGCAGTTCCCTTAACTCCACACCATCCACATACTTCCCCAAGCAGATGCAACACACAGCATCTTCAGCGGATACCTGCCTCTCCTTCTCGGTTCCAGGTGCCACAAATCCACCTTCTCCCGCACTTTCTGAATCTGATTCATTCTCATCCTTTTTGGCTTTCGTGCCTTTCGAAGACTTGGCTTTAAATTTGTAAGTTGGAAGTGCTGAAATGACGTCCGCAGATGCACCTTTGGTCTGATTTGCATCCTCACGGAAGCCCAACAATGCAATTATGCAGGGCAAGCAGCAGCATATAGTCGCACACAAGATAAACGGCATCGCATATCCAATGCAACTGAAAGTAAGGAAAACAATGCACAACCTGCTTGCAACAGAGGAAAACCCATGTCAGTGCGCAACTTCAGTTRAGCTTCCAGCAATCAAATCGCAAGCCCAACTCAGGAATGGCAGGACCACAYAAGCATCTGTCTCCAAGGTTGAGATCTACACCTGTACAAATTTGGGGCCTCGCTTGATGATGAGTGCCCACCAAAAACCCACACATTGCCAACCACAAACCAGACTGCAAAGAAACAATCCAGCACTATCTTGAACCTCTCAATGAACACCCTAATCCTGCACACACGACCAAATCATCAYTCAATGCTCTTCCATCCCGTATTTGCTTAAYCATGAAACCATGTAACAAATAAAAAGACAACAATGAAGCGGCCAATCCTCTTGTAAAGCGCCGCCACTCCTGTGCTCCTGCTCGACTGACTCTCGACAATGATCTGCTCATAAAGACCAACTAGTCTACACAATTAGTGATCAGAAAACAAATATAGAAAGAGAATAATACCTGTCATCGGCAACTGAGCCGCGTTCCAGAGACCCTCGATTCCGTACTGTTTGTAAAACCTCATCTCGTGCAGCTGAAGGGCTTAGCGATCTATAAGATGTGGCTCCAGATCCCCCAGATGGAGTTAGCGAAGAAGAGGGAGCTTGGGGAAGCGGGCTCTGCTCCCTAGAACGTACGAAGCGGTGACTATAACGCCAATAGAGTAGAGGCAAAGTTGCTAGGCACCCAACGGCATAACCGATCACCCATACTTGCAGTGGCGCTTCTGGATGCTCATTTCTAGAGAGAGAAAGGACGATAATCGAAGCGATAATCTGGCTGATAGTGATGGTAAGTTCGATGGTTATCCAGAGACCAGAATTCAATGGACTTGTTCTTTGTCGTGAATTGCGGATTTGCGTGTTTGCTGATCTTGCTGAGGCAGTAGAAGCGTCCGAAGGAAAAGAAGGCTGCCCTCTTAATGACGAGTTTGCAGACAAACTTCTTGACAGTGTCTCCCCTGCAGTAATTAAGAAGATATAACCATTCTATCTTGATCAATGATGCGCTATAAAATCGGCACGAGGAGGTTCACATTGGATAGTAAGGGTAGCAATCCAATTTSCAATCAAGAGAGCGGAAATGAGGGTATCCGATAGTCCTAAACTGCAAAACACCGCAAGAARACAGCTAAAATTTTGAATACCTGTAGAAACTCCTTCTTGTGTTACTGATGGAGAACTCAAGCTTCGAAAAAGTACTCCGTTCTCGACACTCGAAGAAGCGAAGGAAGTGCCGGTATCAGGTCGAATAGACACAACATGCTCATGTTGGGCGGAAGGTTGTTGATCCATTAGCAAGGGAGATGTGTCACTTGTCTGAGACTCAAGATCCAAGTCTTCACACCGACTGGCCATGGAAGTTCACAAAGCCGCCCTCCAACCTAGGAAGGGTAACGAAACATAACCCGTCCGTCTTGWCTCCAGAGCGGCAAAAGCAAATTACACAGCGAATTTTCGAAAGCTGTTTGTCGTAAGCTGGAAATTCCAAACTGGTAAGTTCAGCCCTCAAAATCCAGATATTTATAACGAAGCAGCTTCTCCTTTTCRAATCGATGGCGCAGACACGGAAGCTGAAGGTACTGTAGTRTTCCAATGGCGAAGATGATAGACTACCTAAMAGTTAGCAATTTAGGATGGATCGTCGACTGCTGACTCTAATGCAAGAACGTGGGCATAGGCGCTACGAGGCGGTATCCACTTCATGTCTTCTTCATGCAATTGAGGCTGAAGAACGAGGAGCTCCAATCGCCATTAAAAGCCCTATCAGCAGATCAAATGTAAACAACTAGTCAGGTCAGATTCATATTAACGKTCAAGTTGATACAAAGGCTAATCAGCGAAATCACTGATAGGCTCAATTTAGACAGTCTCACAATGGAATCGTATTCAGTCTCGCTCAGCTGTTACGAAAAGCGTTTTCGTTCTAGAATGATGTTGACAATCCAGCATCCTAAATCGAGTGCTAGGTTACAAATCCAGTTAGGTTGTGGCGACAAACTGAGACAGCTGAGCTACTCACCAATACGGTTACTGCTACATAACTAATGAGATGGCTATATTAAACGACTGCGTAGTTCAAAATAAAGTCAACAGAGATATAAGAAATAAATGCTCACAGTCAATGGCGGAAATGCAAGCGGGTAAATTCTCATTCACGTGGAATGTCTTCAACAAAGAACCCTAGAACTCGTCATAACCTTCTAGTGCACAAACTCACCAGCAGGATTCAAATTGCAAGTATTTAACGATCCACTACGAAATATGCTCTCTACACAAAGGATGGCATGCCCTATCAAACCTGATCACGCCATAATGGTCTTACGACAAGCTCCAGTAAAACGAGGAGCGAAAACAAGTAATGAAATAAGTCAAAGTATTATGTCRACATATGAAAAGTAACCTGTACTCTAAGTGAATATTCAATTTGAGTTAGTGTATATATCTAAATTTCCATTGRCATACTAAATAGACTACGGATGCGTGCTATGCAAGAACAACTAAAACCCTAACACAGTAGAGCAGACAAGCATCACTCAGTTTCACTTAGAAACACACATAACAAAATGCACAGACCGGTAGGTCAGCACCGCGGAAATTGAAGMGCACAAAACTCACTGTCGGCATCACTTTCACGCTAAATCTCCAAATCCAAAGCAAAATCAACACCAGAAACGCATTCCAAAGCTTCAATCCCAACCTCGTTCACTAACTAATTGAAAATGRCTCCAAGTACGAAATCAAASTCCCGTTACCGATCAAAATTCCGGACACCAAATTTTGAACGSCAAATTCACGACCTACACAAATCTAAACCAGGTCAGCGCTGGAGTCAGCTCCGATCGACTTCGCCAGAGCGGCCACAGTAGTCATGGGTTCAAAATCCACTTCATATCTAAATTTTTTCTAGGATTAACTTTCAAATGCCTAAGATCTTTTATTTAGCTACTTAGAATTTGTTTTAAATTAAACAAAAATCCCAAAGTTTGGTAATTTTCATATTTTTTTGGGATCTAAACCACACAAATATGAAAAAAATAACAACAACACTTATGGATTGAAAGATTATATTATTTGATCATGAGGGTGTTAAAATAGACAAAGTAATACATGTCAAATTTAAAATTGAGGTCATGAAATAAATATAAGGTTAAAGGACATGACTTGCATGCTCATTTCTTTAAGCCCTTGACACTAGAAAATCAAGATTTGCAACAAATATCCTTGCACAAAATCTTGAATAGAAAAATCATAAACATTAATTTTTTAAATCCAACTTTTTGATGCTAGAAATAGACTTTAACCCCTTAGCGCTCAAACAACCAGTTTTTGGTCGTTGCCTCGACTTTGAGTAGAATTTTTGAGTAGAAAAAAAAAATTGAGTTTTTTTTTTTCCATGAAAATATTGTGTTGTCTTTCAGTATTTATATTCAAAACTAAGATCATTACGGTAAAAAAATCATATGAAAAATAGCACAATGTGTTTAGAATTTTATAGTGTTGAAATACTTACTATTTGAGGAAAGAATTGAAATTTTTATAACCAGATCTTATGCATTTTTTAAAATTCAATAGAAACCACTATTTTGACCAATTAAAAAAAAATTCAAGTGTTAGGGATAGAAATTGTATTTTTGGTGAATTTTTGAAGTTATATCTTCAAAATTCATTTGAAGAGAATATGAAAATAATCTTATAATTTTGACCGTACGGATATCTTTTAATTTTTGTGCTTCACATAAACTTCTTTAATGCAAACTTCAAAAAAGTTATAGAATTTATATTTTATAACACATTTGTGTTTTGTCCAAACCCCTTGGGCTTTTAGGGGTTAAAAGTCAATCACATGATAATTTTTTTTAATAATAGTAACTGTGTACAGATTTATTTAACTTCAAAGTTTTGTTGACACCAAAATGTCGTGACCCTTGTGCATATAGGGTTGAAAAAAATGTGGAAATGAAATATTTAGAAAAATAATTTCCACCAATTGAGGAAGAGATTAATATCAACCCTGAATGGCGAAAGCATCGTCGTCTTCGTCGCCGTCGTCGTGGAAGCAGGCGACGGAGCAACGGCACAACGGCAGATAAGTCATCAGCCTCGCCGACCACCACACAATCCACGTTAACCACCCACGCTTCCGCCATTCCTCTTTTCGTCTCACACAGGCGAGCTGCTGGATTGTCGTATCAGAATGTAGGCCGTAGTAACGTATTGCAACCTTGTGTTCAGTAATGTCGGCTTAAGCACGGGTTCGGAACACAATCGAAACGCTCCTTGCATCGCCAGTTTGCGGCTGCCAGAATTCATTTTCCTGGTGAGCTTTGTCTTGTCCACTCATGGTGATATTCGTGAAAATCACGTGTCTCATAGCTTCAGAATTGTGTTCTAAAATCTACGATAGATACAGTATGAGGGTTAGCCAAGCGATTCAAATTGCGCCAATTTCACTGGAATCTGCTGCTTTAATCAGTAGGAGGTTGCCCTTGTGTTCTTGATGTTGTTACTTTCATAAATTCAGTTGTTGTATTCCGCGAGGATTGATTGAGAGGAATTTCTTGGTAGCAAACGAATTTTAGTGGGGTTGGATTTTTAGCATCGCTCAGCCGTGTCTTTGTCTGCGATGGATTGGTGAAAATTGGTGTAACGGCGTGGTTTTTGGTGGAGTTTCAGCGATCGAGGTGCGATTCTACTCGCCGTGGAGGTGTTGTAATGAGTTTTTCTTTTAGATGGATCAGTTCGTACTGATGTGAAGCTTCAAGCGATGAACTGCAGAGAACTTGTTGAGAAAACCTAATTGGATTCAGCGTTACTTCTAGTTCTAATGCAATGTCATCCTGCTTTGTGAGCATTGGTCGAGATACCTAGGGTATGGGAAGAGAACGCTGAGATTTGAAACAACGCAYCGTCCGAAATTCGATTTTTGTCTAGGACAAGACGCATGTTTGAAAAACGAGTGGATACCATTTTCGAGAATTCTGTTAAATAATTACAGCCTCAACCTATGTCATCGTCGRTATCGGCAATGTCTACTCTGTCGCTTGTATTACCGACTTTTGACGTTTCACCTTCTTTGCAGGCAGGACCGTGGCACCATGACAGCTGCCACMGTTTCTAGTGCGGCTTGTATCTCACAGTCTGCGCATGGATCCATCATCTCAACCCGCTGCTCATCTGAAGCCTGCTCTCGACAGCAGCCTTCGATTTCAAGCCGATGCGCTGTACGAGTAGGGAAAAGACAGGTTAGGAGAGCATTTACCAGGACGGGGAGCAGGTATCTACAGGACTTGGAAGCTGGCCGCTCACTCTTGACAAGGGTTACGTTGCGAGGAGATTGGGATTCTAGGTTGGTAGCAAAAGATCAATATCCAAGGCAGGGCATACGAGCTACTGGGGCAATCGAAGCAAAGCCTGAAAATTCTGCGAAAGATACTCCAGAAGAAGGGAACGCTGGTACAAGAGGCGTGGACAATGGAAAGGACCGATTGTCTAAAGTTCCAATCTCACACATCAGAAACTTTTCGATTATCGCGCATATTGATCACGGGAAGTCAACATTAGCCGACAAGTTGCTGCAGACGACGGGTACAGTCCTTGCACGAGAAATGAAGGAACAGTTTCTGGACAACATGGACTTGGAGCGAGAGAGGGGCATTACYATCAAGCTTCAAGCAGCTCGGATGCGCTATGTGGATGATGACACTCGCGAAGCCTACTGCTTGAATCTGATCGACACTCCAGGGCATGTGGACTTCTCGTACGAGGTGTCCAGGTCTTTGGCAGCTTGTGAAGGTGCTCTCTTAGTGGTTGACGCATCTCAAGGTGTTGAGGCTCAGACTCTAGCGAACGTGTATTTAGCTCTTGAATCAAACCTAGAAATCATTCCTGTGCTCAATAAGATCGACCTTCCTGGAGCTGACCCTGAGCGAGTGCGGAGAGAGATTGAGGAAATAATAGGTCTAGATTGCAGTGAAGCCATTCTYTGTTCTGCGAAGGARGGACTAGGAATTCCTGAGATCCTGAAGGCAGTGGTTAAGAAGATTCCTCCACCAAAACAGACAGCAGAAGAGCCTCTCCGCGCCTTGATTTTTGACTCTTACTATGATCCCTACCGGGGAGTCGTTGTGTATTTCCGAGTTATGGATGGGGTTGTGAAGAAAGGGGATAATGTCCAGTTCATGGCTAGTGGGAAGGAGTATCAGGTAGACGAGGTGGGAGTTTTGTCTCCTATTCAAATGCCAGTGAAGGAGCTGTTTGCTGGCGAGGTGGGTTATTTGTCTGCATCCATCAGATCCGTGGCTGATGCAAGAGTTGGGGACACTATCACCACTGTTTCTCGAAAAGCTACTGAGGCTCTACCCGGGTACCAATTGGCGACACCTATGGTGTTTTGTGGGCTGTTTCCTATTGATGCAGATGAATTTGTGGAGCTACGAGAAGCTCTTGAAAAGTTGCAGTTGAACGATGCGGCACTTCAGTTTGAGCCAGAAACTTCTAGTGCCATGGGCTTTGGTTTTCGGTGTGGCTTCCTGGGTCTTCTGCACATGGAGATTGTGCAGGAAAGGTTAGAAAGGGAGTACAACCTTAACCTCATCACTACTGCTCCCAGTGTGGTATATCGAGTGCACTGCAGTGATGGCAGCATAGTCGAATGTTCAAATCCTTCTGCTCTGCCAGAGGCTGGAAAGCGCAAGGCTATCGAAGAGCCTTTTGTAAAAATTGAGCTGCTTACACCGAAAGACTACATCGGTCCCCTGATGGAATTAGCCCAAGAGAGGCGTGGGGAGTTTAAGGAAATGAAGTTCATCACTGAAAATCGGGCTTCGCTGGTGTACATGATGCCCTTGGGAGAGATGGTAGGGGACTTTTTCGATCAGCTGAAGTCACGGAGCAAGGGCTATGCTAGCATGGAGTATTCTGTGAAGGGCTATCGAGAAAGCAAGTTGGTGAAGCTTGACATTTTGATCAACGAAGAACCGGTTGACCCCCTTGCAGTCATTGTGCACCAGGATAAGGCTTACACTGTCGGTCGGGCACTTACTCAGAAAYTAAAGAAGCTGATTCCCCGTCAGCTGTTCAAGATTCCGATTCAAGCTTGTATTGGCTCCAAGATCATTGCTAGCGAGGCAATTGCCGCCATGCGCAAAGATGTGCTGGCGAAATGCTACGGTGGAGATATCACGCGTAAGAAGAAGCTGTTGAAAAAGCAAGCCGAGGGTAAAAAGCGCATGAAGTCAGTGGGCAGAGTGGACGTTCCTCAAGACGCTTTCATGGCCATTCTAAGGTTAGAGAAAGAAGTTGTGTAAACTAGTTAGGTATTGTTTTCGCCCTCTACTMATTTGACAAAAAATTAAAAATTTGCCATGAAATTGTGGCTTTGCAATTAGCGTGTTTCTGATGTTTTCTCAAACACTGCCAGTTTTTCCTATGCTGGTCCTGGGTATCCCCTGACGTTTCTAATCGCTTCACAGCTTCCCTGAATGTTCTTAAGTGTTGAGCAGAATGGTAAGTGTTTGAGGGAAAGCAGGGACTTGACCTTGAACATATTCGGATTCGATTAATCTCACCAGGCTGTAAAGGGATGCCAGTTCCTTCTTGAAGCCCTGTTTGTCCCTTCAGCAATGAAATCGTTAATGGCAGCTGCAAGGTATAGTATGTGGAGCGTGGTGAGATTTGGGTATTCCTTCTCGGGCCCTTTGGCTAAGACCGAGAGTAGTTTCTGTTCTTAACATCTGACACGGAGCTTATCGGCTTCACGATATTAATCGAATTTTTCTTGGGAGCGGGCTCAACTGGTAGCTTGCTGCCTGAGCCCGTGCACGTTGCCTTGACATTGCACTACCTCCTTGGCTGGCGAAACCGTCTTCCTTCCCTGGAGGAACCAAAACAATCTTTGAAACTTGGACAGGATGATGCCGCYAGATAACTCCTAAATGCCCAAGTGCTGAAGGCACCATGTTTCGGTGTCAACTACACTTTGAAGAGGCTACCACTGAAGGAAAGTAATCAATCAATCAATATGCAGATTGAACAAGCTTTATGACGGTAGTGACTAGCTTGCCAAGCCAGTAAATTGTGGAAATGTCAATGTCAATGTCGGAAGTATACTACGGTATGCACAAACTTTCCTATACTACAAAATTGTTTCTCCTTCTATATGTCGTAAAGTAACTGCTCAGCGAGCTCACGGATATAACTATAAAGACATCAGCCAGAATACCCTTAATTCTGCCACCTGAAACTAAAATGAAAAAAAAAAATGATTACATTAGCACCTTACACCTTTGCGGCCATGATGTAGAAAACATCAATCCTAGTGTACAGAACTCAAGTGATAAAAAAGTCGCTGGGCTTTCCAATCTTGATGTTTTCCTTCTGCAGAAACCAAGTGATTGCATTCCGTTGCCAAGCCTTGAAGCTTTTCCCATCAAGGTGAGCCACAACCTCCCCTCCAGGAAACGCCAGCTTGGTTGCCTTCACAACCTCAAGAATGGCCTCCTTCCAAGTCCCACCAATCTTCCCAAAGTCCTTCACATTGGACCCCGGATCAGTCATCAGCAAGGAGTACCCAGAAAGCAAGTGCCCAACCCAGACCCCCTCCTTCTGCACCACATCTCCATGCCGGGGCGCATAATGCCCACCCCCAATCCCCAACAACACCTTCTGCCCACGATGAGTCTCCTCCTCCCAAACCCCTAACCCTAACCCTAACCCTAACCCACCATCCAGCCCCAAGCCTTGCAAACTAACCCTAACCCTAACCCACCATCCAGCCCCAAGCCTTGCAAAAACACCGCTGCAACCGCGGCCGCAGCGTCCTTACGATTCCAATACTCCTCCGTGCTCCCGATCTCCACGAACATGGCAGGTGCCTCCGTCCACGGGCCGTGATGCGTCGCTTCCAGTGTGATTTCAAACTCWGGGAGGAGTTTGTTGGCCGYTGCAACAGTTTTGAGGAGRCGGAACCAGGGTCCGATGCGGGGGTTTGGTGGTGAGGCGCGCCCGGGGAGTCCTCCTGCAGGTGGAGTCTCCCCCTGGAGGAGGTGCGGGACGCCGATCGGGTGCACTGTGAGAGCAGGGCGGTTCGAGACTGCCGTGTGACGGCTCATGAAGATGATCTCCGAGACTTTCTCTCCCGTTTGGGACTCCCATCGGTGCTCCAGGAAGTCGTGGTGCACCAGGTGGTCRGGGAGATGGAGCATGCGGATGTTGCCGGTTTGGTAGGTCGGGTTGTGGTCGACGTCGGGGCCGCGAGTCCAGGAGGAGCAGAGGGAGAGGAGCGCGGACGCGGGGCCGATGGAGGCCGGATCGGCYTTGGTAGCCACCAGCAAGGACACCATCGCTGCCAATTCAAACACCAGAAAGTGCAAAATTCAGCTAAAATGCCACATCCTTGCAAATCCTAGGAAMCCCTAATTCAAAAGGCAAAGAATTGTAAGAGATATATTGATACCAGTACTGACCTCGTATGGCTGGAATTCCGACCGCAATCCTATCAMAAGCTCAGTCGAATTGAAGTGATAAGCGGGGAATTGAAACTCTACCGCAGTCGACCTGCATACGCCATCTCCATGCAACTCTGAATTGGCACAAGAAGTTTGACCTAATTGAGCTCTCAARAGTGCTCGTTCTCTACATCCCTTACCTCTCATTGGCAAAAAACAGTAACCACATAGTACAAAATTCAGCAAAAAACTCCACACCTTGCGAGCCCAATCMTTACCACACAGTAAWCAAAGAATTAGTTGAGAAACATTGAAATCGGTACTGACCTCAAAGTGCTGGAATTCCAATTGATTATTGGGTTTCCCGCATAATTGATCAGGTAATTGTCTGGTTTGTTGGAATTCTGTGAACCAAGTGCTCACCTTCCACAATGCGTGGATTATGAAATCTCAAAGGTAGAAATGGAGCACAATGAAATGCAAGAGCTTAAGAAGAACACTGCTTCAGTAGGTAGAAGTAGAACAAGGCTGTGTTCCACTATTGATTCAAGAAGCCCATTTTGCTGAGCAGAATTTTCTCAACAAACTACTGAAAAAAATAATCCAGTCCACCAGCTCCTACAGGGACAGCATCACCCAAACCCCAGATAGCCCGCTCAAAGCCTGAAATCCTTCCTGTGTGTGAAACAATCCTTCCGCAAGTCAGTCCTAATGAATGAGCGAGGCCGGCGCTCCGCCCCAGCTCGACCTACAGAACACGCTATCAGTGTCTGAACTGGCACAGAAAGTTTAACCTAATTCATGATTGACGGAGCTCTCAAGGTGCTCGATCTCAAACCGTTCACCTCTCATTTTGCAACTACGTCAGTCGATCTTCACCCAATTCAATCACCCATTTCTCTTTTGACCTCGAACCTCGAAGAATCAAACGGCTGCAAATTCCAGCACTTTTCTTGTGCGAAGGGCCTGTTGCACAGTCACCCTTCAAGCAAGACAAGTGGCTGCAAATTCCAACACCCATTCTGTGCGTAGACAATGAGTCCACAGCATTCAAAAAGTAAATGTTACCTTTTTAGGACTTTCCTGAGACCCTGAACCAGGAGAGGTCTGGGCGGGTATCATGATTCATTGGCTCAGGCCGGCAAGTTCTATCCGCTTTTCAAGCTTTCGCTGCCTCCGAAGTTATTGCTTCGCCGGCCTTGGCMCTTTGTAAGCTTCCGCATCTTTGCACTTCGCGTTCGCTCTCAGCACTCTCTTCTGTTCACGAWTTTCTCCGTTGTCGATGCTTTGCGGCACTTGGTGAGCACATCAGTAGCTCTCTGTTTTTCGGGAAGGGGTAATTTGTGGGTGCGCAACAAGGGGTCTGTGGGAGGTAAAATAATAATTTGATTTTGGGCTGTGTCCGAGGTAGCACTGGATTTCATATTTTTGATTTTTTGAATTCTTGCGATGTGCTGACGCTGCGAGGATGGGGTTTCCTGCTCTGCATCGTTCTTACCGTGGTCTGGTGCAGAATCGGTTCGTGGTTTCCTCGTGGTTGTTTGAACGTGTTTAGGGTTTTTTCCTCTWTATGGGCGGCGATTCATCGTATGTTTGATGGATGTTGACGCAGTTTTCGCCCGGGATTTGTCGTTCGGGGAAGGATCGATCAGCTCGACTTGAAGAGCAGCAAGAGACTGTTGCAATAACTCCAAAATGATGGGAATGTGGGATGCATTTCTCAATTGGCTGCGAAGGTATGTGAGCTTTGGCGTTTGATCATGAACTCGTGATTTTRGATTGTTTTAGGCTTTGTGAGATCACGGGRTGATAGGCGCGCAACTCTACAYAATTTGTAAAAAAATTGAAAGTTTKTGTGGTGTTGAWGAGAYTGTGGCTGCTTTCGAGATTAATTTGTGACGAGATTGTGGCAGCCTGTTTTTCAAGCAAGAGATGGAGTTGTCGCTGATAGGTTTGCAGAACGCTGGAAAAACATCGCTTGTCAACGTCGTTGCGGTTCGTTTCTCTCTAAGTGTCAGCTTTTTGTTTATCTGCAATTTTCGGGGATTATCATGTTAGTTTTCTACTTGATTACCATTGAGAACACCTTTTGAATCGATTACAGTGAGCCAAATAAATAAAGAATCCGGATTCTTGTTAAGAACAATCTTTATGTTTGCAAAGGCGGTTGTAATTAGCATTGTTTATTTCTTCTCGTCCGGTCCCCTCGTCAGCATGTTTGGATGTAGACTCATCTGGCMGGGATTGAGTGCCTATCAATGGAATTAATTTCTTTTAAAGTGAACCAGTTCTTCAGTATTTTAGTGCTCCAGATTCTTTTTTTGCTACAGTGGAAAGGGTGCAAGCTATACTACTTCAGAACTTTATAATGTGATGCAGCGCACGTGGGATTTATAAGGCAACAATTACTGGATAATTTTGGTTATTTCTCTCTAAGTTTTTTCATTACTGAGCTGTCATCTACGATTGACAGATTGTCCACAATAGAGAATCAGTTGTTACTGGTTTACTGTTGTACTCATTGTTGTTATTATTGCTTTTTTTGTATTGCAGACTGGCGGTTACAGTGAAGACATGATCCCCACAGTAAGTGCCTTAATCTTTAATTTGTTTTAATTCTGCTGCACGTTTGCCTGAGGACGTCTGATATTGATGACTGTCCCAAAGAGAAGGACACCCTTTTCTGGTGTTTAAGCAAGTTTGGCCAAGTTTTTGGTCGTTGAGCGGTTTTAGTGTCTTCTGTATATCTACTTACGCTCATCCTTCATGTTCAGGTGGGATTCAATATGCGTAAGGTGTCCAAAGGCAATGTGACTATCAAACTGTGGGATTTGGGTGGTCAACCACGTTTTCGTAGCATGTGGGAGCGGTATTGCCGTGGGGTGTCGGCCATWGTGTAAGTCTGTGGGTGTTCCTCCATCTCCTAAACTAATTGGGGTAGTGACAAGTTTCCTTCTTRTATCGTGTTTTCTGTTAGCCRTCTCTATTACTAAATYTCAAATTTTTTGGAATTTCTGTGAGTCTCATGTAATGAAATGCTGACTGTTCTGTTCCTTGGTTTGCATGGCAGCTACGTGGTTGATGCTGCAGACAGAGACAACATTGCGATATCTAAGAATGAGTTGCACGATTTGCTGAATAAGCCTTCTCTCCATGGTATTCCTCTGCTTGTGCTGGGTAACAAAATCGACAAGCCGGAAGCAATCTCAAAGCAGGCGCTTATCGATCAGATGTACGTGTTTTTTTTGTCTCCCCAGATCATTTGAATTATATGAAGCCTTGTAAAATATATCATCAAATAGGAGCATTGCTATTTAGATCCCAAATGTAAAGTTTCACTGTTTTAGCTCATAAGTGGATTTGTCTAGGAATAAGAATTTAAAG
This sequence comes from Pleurozium schreberi, assembly GCA_006891605.1. Classification (NCBI taxonomy): domain Eukaryota; kingdom Viridiplantae; phylum Streptophyta; class Bryopsida; order Hypnales; family Hylocomiaceae; genus Pleurozium; species Pleurozium schreberi. The sequence continues at coordinate 91,467 of VACF01002328.1, forward strand.
AAGCACCGCAATTTTGGATATTTTCATAGAAAAGTGAGCATGTAAAGTGTAGCTATGGTGAATTTTGTTATATTGGTACAAATGGCATAGTATATCATTAAAATGGTACAACATTCCATTAAAATGGCGCTAAATATGTCATAAATTGAATGACATTCCAATGAAGTGGTACAACAATGCGTTAGAATGTCATAAGATACCGCCATTTTTGGCTCAAAATACCGCCAATTTAACAAAATTGACCATAGCTGCCTTGTTTTCTGCAAGGCCAAAAAAATGATTTCTATGAATTTGAATGCTTATATCTTGCAATCCACAAGGTGGTAATTTATGAAATTTTTACCACATGTTTTCAAATAAGCATACTATAAGATCCTACAATTACATGTGTCAAAAATGTTCTTATTTAAAAAATTTGATATCTGTTCTAAAAATGGAAAACTTTACACCAAAGCATAGCAAAGTTTAAATAATAAATTAGTAAGTTTTTTTAAAGATGTTTTTAATAAAAAACAATGTTTGGACTTTAGAGGGGATTGGTTTAGAATGTAGCATCCATGTAGATGGAATAATGATGTATCATGACTTGGAGAATCAGAGTTTTGCTTTGTCATGTTATGTCACGTCATGACACATTATTATTCCATCTAGAATTCAAGATTTTGATAGAATCTTGACAATTATAATCCTAAATCCTAAACTCTAAATTTATACAATTTTTTTTGTAATGTTATTTGACAACTATAGATGAAAAACTAAATATTTCACTACTATTTAACATATTAGTCTATTTCACGCAAAAATTCACGTTGTTATTTTTAAAGATATAGATCAYACTCCATTCAAATAGTTAGAATATTTCATCATGAAAAAATTTGGGGTCGCGTCACATTACAAGTTGTGACTTGACGCGGGAAAACCTCGACCAAACTTTCTCTAATGGGTAGTTGCAAGAAAGACTTGTCATTTTTGGTTCAAATCAGCTTTAATACTACCAAACTTGGAGTACTCTAACTTTTGGAATAAATTTTTTTTAAGTGGAACAAAATATGGATCATTTCTAAAGCATTCAAAAAAGTATATGTGTAAAAATTCAAGCCTAGAAAAATTTATGTATAAAAGTTATATACACTCAAAGAATGATGGAAAATGCCTAGAAAATAGACACTTTGATGTTTGATTTTAAAAAAAGAGTAAAACAATTCAAAAAATTCTCCAAAAAAAACTCACTTTTCCTAACTTGAAGATGCTCCTTCTCAACCATTATCATCTTTGAGAAAAACAAATTGTATTCTTTGCACGTGGGCAAAGGTAGTATACTTCGAGCACTTGTGGAAGGTGGATAGATTACTATTTTAGATAATGTTTGTATGGGCCCATGTAATTTTAGTAGAAGTCCTTGTATTTCAATTTTGAGCTTCAAATTCGGATTTTTGGGTCAAAAATAGTTCCAAACCCCCCCTAAATGGCCAAAATAGACATCCAATTGGAGGCAGGTTAAAAATAGTAGACTACTTTGAAATTTAAAAAAAAATTCAATGTCTACAACTACCTCATGTACCTTCATTCCAAATTTCACTCCAAAAAAGCAAATTATGAAAAAGTTATGTGCAAAAAACCACTTGTCCGTGGGCAAGGGGACAAAAATAGGACAAGTGTTTAAATGTTTCTTGCAGTCACCCTAATAGATTTTATAGCCAATAATCTTGAAATGGTCAAAATAAGGTCCTCGGTGATTGCAAGAAAGACCCCCCTGTTTTTCGGTAGCGTTTGGCATAGTACTCATGTTTTTTTCGGGAGTATTGTAAAATTAGAAAAACGATTTTAAAAAAATGTGAAAAATATATTTAATGTATACACCTATAAGGAGAAGGTACTCTATGAAGGAAAAGCATAGGAAAATTCTCTAAGTAGGAGAACTAGAAAAGTGCAAAATTTCATGAAAATAGGTGTTTTGATGTTTTAATTTGTAGAAAATAGGAAATGTAATTTTTTTTTTAAAAACTAAAAGCTGGCAATTTGGGAGAACTTTTTGATAGAGAGATTTCACCAAAATAATGATCTTAAAACCATCTTGAATGTTCAGAAGTAGGCGCGCAGGAGAGCCCTGTTAGCAGGCATGTAGAGGACATAAAATAATGTGTTTAGATTCCCTTTGGAGGATGAATGCCCACCTAGTGTGGGAATAGACCACAAAAATTTCAGCTCTAGATCATTAATTTTGGGCACTCCCCAGTACTAAAAACCTCTAAACTACAAAACGTGACAAATTAGTTAAATTGAAATTTAAATATAAAATGATTTTTTTTATTTTCTAAAAAATGAGGAATCTAATTGCTATCAAGAAAGACATCTCCAATAAAATTCTCAAGTTAATTGGTCTCATACTTCAAAAGTTATAGTGGATGGAAACTCCACAATTCAAATTGTGACCCAAAATAGTACTAGTCTTTCTTGCATTCACCCTCCTCGAATGTGATTCTCTACAACAAAAAGTCGATCTTAATTTGAGACATTGCTAATTACAATCAATTATTAATCCTCTACAAGTTGCTAGCACAATTTACCCACGTCTTGACAAAATTGATGGACTAATCTCTAACATCAATTTTGTCAAAGTGGAACAACTCCCCAAATTGTGGCGTATATGTACATAAAGGTCTAGCATATAGGACTAGTAAAGAACATATTTTTTTTAAAGTTTATTGTTTAGAAAAGTGACAAAACAATCAAACATTGACAATTTAATGAAACTTACATCCCCTTCAGTTTTGAGCGTAGAGACACTACACTACATAGTGAAATTAAGTTTCTCTACACAAATTTCTTGACATTTGACACTATACAAGTGATATTTACTACCACCGACTTTACAAGAATACACTACTTTTTTTTTTCTTTTTTTTTTTTCTTTTTTTTGAAACATACGACCCTTGCGGCAATACACTACTTTTGAATTGGGACTCATAAACCTCCATGTGAGTGTACAAATGAAAATAACTCTGTTGAAGTATTTGTTGACTTTGATGGCTTGTAAAGTGCAATTTCAAAACATTGATGATGGTTTTAAGACCATTTTTTTGGTGAAATATCATCACCATCGACTCTTCCCATATGGCCAATTTTTAATTTTTGAAAAAAATTATTTTCCTATTTTTAACAAATTAAAATGTCAAAGTACCTATTTTCATGAGATTTTGCACTTTTCTAGTTCACCTAGTTAAAAAAATTTTCTATGCTTTTCCTTCCTAGGATACCTTCTTCTTAAACGTATATACATTAAGCATATTTTTCATATTTTTAAAAAATTGTTTTTCTAATTTTAAAGTACTCCCAAAAAATCATGAGTACTATAGCAAAGTGTCCACAAAACGGCATGCCTTTCTTGCAATGACCCATAACCATTACATCAAAACAAAACACCTTTCAAAAAATCAAGGGTGTTATTATGATACAACACCCAAAGTTTTTTTTTTGTCATGTGCAATAAAGTATCTTGATGAACCTGAAAAATTTCTACAAAAAATACACATTGAGCTTGAGGTGGACAAAAAATTTAATGTGGAAAAGGCCACCTAAGCTAGTTGAAAACTATAAGTGCTTGAAATTGGAAAATTTGTACCGAAAGAACACTTTGTCACGGTGCATTCATTGCATCCTCTACATTGGGCATATTGAATTAGGAGATCTCATTTAGAACTGTTCAGATGACTCTCAATTTTTTAATATAATATTTTATAATAGAAAGAATTGAAATTCTTAAGTTCATATTATTTAAGGATTCTTCTTTAAAATTTATATTAGGTTTAGAAGTTTTAAAATCTTAGAATAAATTTTTTTGGTTTRAAAAATTCTATTATTTATTCTTTGTTTTCAATGTTTATTCTATACAAATTACTGTAGGTCAAAAAATTCACAACATAGAATGACAAAAAATTTGTAGAAAATTAATACTTCAACTCTTTAATTTGTAAAAAAATAGGAACTTCTTTTTACAAATGAACTAAAAATTGGCCATTTGAGAGACTTGATGGTGAAGATATTTCACTAAAAAAATGATCTTGAAACCATCTTCAATGCTTAGATGTGTGCACAAGGGAGCCCTATTTGGACAAACATGGAGGATATATAATAATATGTTTTTTATGCCCTTTGGTAGAAAAAAGCCTATCTATTGTGGAAATAGGCCTTCAAAACTTTAGCACTAAATCATTTATTTTTGAATACTTCATAGTACTAAAAAACACTAAATTTGAAAACATGACAAATCAACAAAATTGAATTTTAAATATATAATGATTTTTCTAATCTTTAAAAAATATGGAATGTGCTGACACTAAGAAAAACATGTCTAATAAAAATTTCAAATCCATACAAGTCATTCTAAAGTTCAAAAGTTATTGCCATGGAAAACTCGGGCGCTTCCGGTGTGACAAATAAATAATACCAGTATTTCTTGAATTGACCCAATATCACCTCCATACACTTCATATACGGATAGTTAATTTGCATTGCCATYAGAAGACCCTTTTGATTCCAATATATGGCTTTCCAAAACCAAAGGCTTTGATATTTACAATTCAGTTGTGAAGATAGAACACTAAGGCAAGCTACTACGGCTACATATCATTTATATGTGGAATCAAATAAATCCACATGCTCCATATATATACAAGTAATCCCAATGAACCAAGTCACATTTTTATAGATAGGATCAATTCCATTTACCTCACCAATACTCACATCAAACATCCATCCATTCACATAAACCACCGAGACAAATACCATCTTCATCTCCATAACTCAAACACTAAATTTCTTTACATGAATGATACACAAAGTCCTTGCCCAACCTAACCCGCAAAGAAATGTAAAAGCAAATAATTTGCCAATTTAGGTAATTTAAAAGGGGCATAGTTTTCCAAAACATGACTACAAATATACCAATAGTACTCCCTAGTTCTTCCAAATGTCATATAAAGGTTGAATCTTGATTCTTAATACTTGCATCCCMAAACTAGAAGTTCACTCTAATAAATTACATGAATAAAGAACAATTCCAAGGCATTGAAAAATAGACAAATAATCCAAACACCAATAACTCCTTATCTAATAAATTATGAACCAACCTTTCTGTTTCAAAYGCCCAAATCATGCATCTTCTCAAATTTCAATATTAATAGAGAATACGTACGTCAAGTCCACAAAGGCTTATTCTAATTGACATTATATCTATACTTCTTATGCACACTTTTCAATTTACAACAAATAGACACATACTATAAATATACGCTCTTTTATGTTGCTTCATCCAAACATCAAAGCCTTTTGCATACAACATAACCTTGTCACTGTCACTGTCTCAATCCCATAAATTGTACAAGGGGCGCCCACTTGTGTAACACTTCATAACATTCTTGACTGGCTCTTGGTCCTCCCCCCCAAGTGGAGGTATAATGCCCTCTTAGATACTTGGGGGGGAAAACAAGGTTATAATCCCTTGCGTGCAATTGGCTGGCCGGTTGGGAGAGAGTGGGCTGTCAGACTGCTTGTCAGTCTGATTGGTTCCTGGGGGGGCTGGATTTTGAGGAGCAAAAGGGACCCCTCCCCCCCCAATGAAGCTTAAGAATGTTATGCATAACATTCTTGACCTTCATGGGGGGGGGGTCCTCTTTGCTCCTCAAAATTTGGCCCCCCCAACAACCAATCAGCATGCTAAAGTCTGACAGCTCACTCTCTCCCAACCACACCAGCCAATAAAATTGCTTCTATTATAACCTTAATCCTCCCCCAAGTATATAGCGGAGGATTGTACCTCCACCTGGGGGGAGGATACACACCCAGTTAAGAATGTTATGCATAACATTCTTAACCTTCATTGGGGGGGGCCCTTTTGCTCCTCAAAATCCCGCCCCCCCAGGAACCAATCAGACTGACAAGCAGTCTGACATCCCACTCTCTCCCAACCGGCCATCCAATTGCACACAAGGGATTATAACCTTGTTTCCCCCCAAGTATCTAGGAGGGCATTATACCTCCACCTCGGGGAGGACCAAGAGCCAGTCAAGAATGTTATGAAGTATTACACAAGTGGGCGCCACTTGTACAATTTATGGGATTGAGACAGTGACAAGGGTATAACCATAGTGCGACAGTGTACTCTAGAATTTTCCTTAGAAATTAATTGCATCGGTGAGTAAAAACATCTAGATTTTGTATATGAATTATCTGTCAAATTCACATATTTGACATATTCTCCCCAAACTTTGGGGCACATATATACGATTTACTCATTACCAACAATCTCGATTTTGTAGGATTGTTTTTTTACAATTTAATATATTTGTCAAGTTATCTATTTTCTACACTGTATTGTATTTTTATTTTCAGACTTTTAGATTTTTTGAATATGATTTGTATTTGATATGAGATTATTTCATTTTTTTCTCCCAAAATTCATAGTAATTTGAATTTTTTTCCGCAAAAATTGAATTATTATTATAGATATTAGAGTTCATTGTAAAAAGTATGAATGAGGGACCAAGAGCCTGAGTTTGAGGAAAACACATGACAAAATTTCTTGAAACACTAAAATTGGGGTATGATGAAGTTTGGTGCTAGGTATTTTTGTACAATTTTGAGTTAAGCCTTCCTCAGACATCACTATTACAGGCTATGGAGACCTTTACGATTAAGGTAGAACTGTCCATTAACACCATCCRTCCAATTCCGCCACCTAGAGAACTCTCCCATTTGCATCAATGATCCACCCATCAYYACAAACYTAGAATCCCTTTATCATAATGTAATGCACTTGGGGAACACGCACGTCACCCCCACTCTTTCGCAAGGTTTTGCTCATGCTTCAACACTTCACCTTTGAAAAATCACATGAAATTCAATTTTTGTCATATTGCTTTCATTTGTTTGGCAAACAACTTCTCTCAAACTTTTCTATCTCTAAAAAATATGGACATTGACAAGTAGCTTCTTCAAAGCACCTAGGTAGCAAATCTGTATGGTAACGGACAATTCTACCTTAACTCTATTTGACACATGATTTATATTTTGGTTTGAAACCTATGTGGACACTTTCCATTGTTAGGGGGAAAAGATACACATAACCATAGGAACAAGTCCTCATCCGGGAATTGACATGAGATTTTATTTTTGAAAAAAAATATTCACTCATGAAAAGGAAAGAAATGGAAGGAAAGACATGGATGGTACAAAATGAGCTACTTTTGGAAGTTTGACAAAACAATTCTTTTACGAGTGAGAGTAGAATACTACTTTGTGTCACTCTACTCCTTTGTCCAGCCTGTAGGCTTGGTTGTTGTGCTCTCTCTTTTAATGAAATGGTTCTTCCATTTGTTTCAAATAAAAAATATAAAAAATAGAATACTAAATTTTTTTTTTTTTTTTAAAACAAATGGAAGAACCATTGCAAAACATGAAGCATTCAAGTAAGGCTCACCTCCTGAAGCTCGTGCTTACTTTCGGTTGGATCAATTTAGACAGATCAATAAGGAACCATTCCTTCAGTCTTACCTACTACACTCAAATCTACGATGTCCATGAAAGCCGTGTGCCCCAGAGAACCCAAAACTGTCGGCCCCCACATAACTTAAAAAAAAAAAAAATTTAAATTCAAATTTTTGCAAAAAATTTTTGCTGCCCGGTCTCCCTAGCTTTGAGYTTATTTGGGCATAACTTTTGTTCCCGGGCACCGATTGAAAAAAAAATTATATTCCCACGAAGCTCATCAGTTTTTCTATTTTGAAAAAAAGTTTCAAAAAATCACATAAAAAATTCAGCCCGTAGGTACCTGCCCGAAATCTCATTTGTCCCCCGAGGGGACAACGGTCCTTTAGGGGTTAAACAATTAATTAATTAATATTATCTGATGTGGTAGTCTCTTGGCCACATAAGACTGCCTACATAGCAAAGTACTAGAGTTCCCAATGTGTTCCCACAGTCAAGGAACATGCAGTCTTTTAAATACTCCAAATAACATCTAATGACAAAAGCAAAAACAAACTATAATACATTATTCTAGTGAAAAACACTTTTTGCATTGCCCAAAATAAATGAAAATAATAAAATAAATGAAAAATCCTTGGTGTCAAAGCCACTACACTAATAATGATATTTAGTGTTATGTTACCAATAGTGTTACTTGAACTTTTACCGCACCCACTCAAAATTTCAAGTGGTTTGCATTTGGAGGTCTTTCGCACCCCCAAATTCGTATATTTATATTTATATTTATTTCATTTCAATTTGACGAAATAATATGTAATACTAAATAATCTTGTAAAAACAATTAATCCAATAGTGAAGAAATAGTGTCTATGATGACATTTAGTGTTGGTAACATTAACAAGATTGTTGACATTTAGTGTTGTGCTTTGTAATTAGTGTTGCCAACACTAAATACCATTATTAGTGTGCCCGATGTCCCCACATGAGCAGTTGCCAAGGTCCTGAGCACTGTATTTAGAATTTGGCTGATATCTGATTTCTGGAAGCTGTTATATCTGACTGCATTATTGAAAAAGTGAGAATTGGACCTCATGGATTTGGAAGAGAAGTGAATTTGATACTCAAATTTTATGACACAATTAGAGTGCATTGTG